>JXCR01090982.1:42964-55014 GCA_002079205.1 Phalaenopsis hybrid cultivar | reverse complement strand
AAGATAAATGATCGTTTGTGCATGAAATGTTAATGAAATTTTAAAAAAGCAAAAATAAAGCATATCGTGCAAGCATAAAGAAGACAAATGAAATTACCATAATTGTGTCATGTGTTGCCAAAATACATGATAACTAAGAAATCATGCGGTCCCCTTATCAGAGGTAAAGATGACTACAATATTATTGCTTCATAAAATTAGTTAGAATGTTCGGTTGTGAAAATCTAAAGGCCTCGTTTGAGAATGCAGTGAAGTTCTATTCATTTATAGTGAACGCCGACGTGAATTTGTGTTCGTTTGATAAAGCTGCATCTCTCAAAGTTGTTTTAATTGAACGGCAATTTTCTGCCTATTTAGATTGCAGATGGTAATGCCTGTTCCGTATTTAAAGAAAAGCTCCTTCAAGAGGTTTTTCATGGAACCAAACGACCATAGGTGCTGTAACATATGAAACTTCTGCTAATGCGGACAAGAAAGAGAGAGTATCAGATGAGTGGCTCACAAATTTCCTTCACATCTGATCAATATTGGGTCTCGGTGTTGCCATCTAGAGATATTAATTGAGAATAAAACATAAATATAAAAAATATCGAGCCAGGATGCATCCAAGCTATTGAATTTACTTTTAGATGCGTGCAATATAATTTCAATTTATTATCTGTAATATACTCATCTCTATACAATGGCTTCTAGACGTATTATGACCAAATTTTGATCAATAGATTTCGAAGGCATTACATTTGGATTGAGATAAATTTTGATTGATTGCATAAATAAATCACACTCCAAGGTGGGTCTAAAAACCGTTGAATTGTCTTTGAGATGAAATTAACATAGGCTTGTAATACAATTTTTTTCTTGATTACATATATATTACACCCATGTCGAAGTAAATCCAAAGGATTTAAAACCAAATTTTAGTCAGGTGGCTCTCAATGTCATTAAGTTTGTTTTGAGATAAGCGAAATAAGTTATTAATTTTAATTGATCATCTGTGCATTACACCCATCTCAAAGAAAATCTAATGGCTTTAAAACTCGATTGAATTTAAAGCAGATACAGCAGGGCGAGCACACATAAAAACTATAGAAAACAACAAACCATGCTAGTTATATAATTTCAGAAACTGCCTGATTTCTTCTTTAGAAGGTTGGCCACGTATATGTGCAGACAAAAAATGGAGACAAGACATGTGGAAATAGGCCAGCTCTCTCTCTATCTTACCAATTATAATACAATCCCACAAGGAGCCCACACCACTACAGGTCAACTGTGATACAGTTCAATAAATCATTAAAGGACAAACAAAAAATAACCTTAAAACAGGAATTTTATTATAAAAATGCAATAAACAAGCCATTGCAGCTAAGCCACATCCACCCTTTTCCTTGTAAGACAGCAATGGCCACAAAAAATTACTCTCATAAGTGTTACAGCAAGTCTGCAACCAGAACAAAGAAGATGACTAACTGGATAATTTATCAAGAGCATATAATATATATATATATAATACTTTATAGTTATCATTATCCACAGCGGAATTTGTGTACTGGCTTATAAGTTTTGACCCTAGAATAGGTTGTAATTAGATAGCTCACCTAACTTTGTTCCAGACTATGAATGGGACTTTTATTTTGGGGGAATTTACATAAATACCACAAAATTCTCATGTACTTACCTATCAAACACCTAAGCATTCATATTTACAAGCATACCACTCAAAACTTCTCCCCAAAAATATCACCACCAGTACCTTTTTAAAAATTAAATACACATGTTCATGTATTGGTTTATGATACCAAGTGCAAATATCAAACCGAGTGTTTGATATGTAAATACATAAGAATCATGTGGTATTTACATAAATTTCCCTCCTTTTTTCATGTGTTACCATTATGAAGGAAGTCCTACAGAAACAAAAGAAGGACAGAATAGAAGTCACATATCAACTCAAATGAATGGAAAAAGTACTTCAACAGGAAGAAGTAAAGTCTTCAGCTGAGGACCAACAAAAAAAGACCAGCTTTTTTCGCATCAGAAAATCTAAGAATGTGAACTAACCCTCTCATTTTAACTAAAAATTCAATGAATATGGTGAAAAGTTTTAAGTATAAACTATCAAGGGGCATTTACATATATACCAACAAATTCCTATGTTTTTACAGATCTAACACTTAAACTCTACTTTTAACATTATATCACAAAAATCTTTCATATCACATAAAAATAACATTGTTTTTAACTTATAAAAGTAAATGCATCTTTTCATGCATAGGTAAGGTGGGTAAAAATTGAAATTTAAATGTTAAATAGGTAAATACATAGGAATTAAGAGATGCATATGTAAATCTTCCAACTGTTTAAAGTGAAGCGTGAGTTAGCGGTTAATGCCGAGCCGACATCCTAATCATTTGATTAGTTTTGGATGCTTTTGTGATGATAAGTCATATGCCAATGACAGACTGGAAATCAGCCTATTTATCAATAGGCATTGCATAGCTAAGTATCAATGCGCAATAAATATAATGCAAGTTTTTACCAAGAAATGATTATATTAAAGAAAAGGCAACTTAGGAGAAGTATTTATCGAAGAAAAGAATGTGAAAATAAAAAATATATATGCTTTGGATACGTACAATAAAGAGTAAGAGATTCATTAATTAGATAAACAATAGAAGTGAAAAGATTAGAAAAAAAAGCGTTTCTTCAAACTTAACCTCGCTAGTAACTCTGTTAAAAAGTTTGTATAAAAAATGTTTACATCTCATGTAGCACTTGATATAAATCACGGAAGGCTAAAAAATCTAGTGTAGACCACAAAAACGCTATGATAAGGCTAATGATAATAATGACAATGATTTTTGCAGCCAAATCATTGATTTTGCTGCTTGCATTGTTCGCTGGACCAGATAGTGGGTGAAGGCAAGTCAGAATCAATCCCAACTATAGGTATTTTGAAATAAGATGCACGAATATAAGTTTTATTTTTAGCCTAGAATATTAAAAAGATTCAGGTACACAAGTTGTGGCACACCGTTTACTATTATAGAAGTGTTGAATCCAAAATTTTCCGTGAGTCACACCCAAAGAGAACAGGGAGAGTGAGAGATGATTAGTGACCAAATAGTGTGTCCTATTCATTAGATGATTAATCTATTTATAAAGAATCTAGTACAATAGTGATATTACATTGTTACCCC
This sequence comes from Phalaenopsis hybrid cultivar, assembly GCA_002079205.1. Classification (NCBI taxonomy): domain Eukaryota; kingdom Viridiplantae; phylum Streptophyta; class Magnoliopsida; order Asparagales; family Orchidaceae; genus Phalaenopsis; species Phalaenopsis hybrid cultivar. Next base: position 51,814 of record JXCR01090982.1, on the reverse strand, counting down.
CGTTTAGAGAGGATCTGTACTGGAGTATTTCTAGTGTTTTACAAGTGACGTTCTATCGTCAAGTCACATCCTGACTCGATCGGCTAAGCTTAGTTAATTTGGCTCAACTGAGTCGGCTTGATTGTCCAAGCTCGGTCGGTATGATTCAGTCAGCTGACCTAACCTGGTTAGCTATCTTCATTCCTCGGCAAGGAGTTTATGGGCTTTCGTTGGAGGGTCGAAGGTGATTTATGGAGCCAGCTTTTCCATTGGATCAGTTCTCTTACGAGATAGGTTGCCGCATCGATTCGGCTTCCCTTTGGCTGACGAGAAGCACTTATGGCTCATTTTTGTGTGAATGGCCTTTTTTTTCTGGATTTATCAATTATTTTTTTGTAAACCTATTGGTCATGGTCGGCTTTGACCTAATTGATTTGGCTCGTCCGGCTTGACCGGTCCTGCCTATTGAACTTGGCTCATTCGGTTTGACTTGTCTGGCCTGGCAGGCTTAACTCATCCTGCATGGCCGATTCGTCTTAGTGAGCCTCACAAACTAATTACAGAAGATCTTTCTGTCACATTCTTCTCTTCAGAACCATTAACATTGAAGCAATTGTGGTGTTGAGTTGGTTGGTAGGACAAAGGGACAATCGGTTGGAAGAGTATGGTGGGAAGAGCTCATGATTCATTTAATATGCTATTGTCCGACCGACGTCTTACATTACCCATGTCTCGGTCATTCGGATATATTGTCGCCTTAGACGGATCATACCTTTTGCCAGACATATTAAGCATGAAAAAGATTTCAGAGGACTTCTTCTTATTGAAACAAAGAGGGGTATAAATACTCATTACAGGATTTATTGGTAAGGAAAGTAATAAAAACAAAATACAATAAGTAATGAAACAAATAATAATAAATATAATAGGCAGCTAATCTCTCTAATTAAGGAGACAAAATAAATATAGATTTATAAGATCCCTCATATAATTTATAACTCTCTAAATATAGAGTTATAATAAATATGGAATATCATCATCATTATTTGCGAGATCTTTCAACATTCCACCTCAAGCTGACATGAAGATGTCACTCATGGCAAGCTTGCTAACTAGATTCTCGTGTTGCACTTTAGAAAGGTCTATTGTTAGAATATCAGCTGTTTGGCTAGCAGTGGGTGTGTAGGACATACATATCACGCCACTATCTATCTTCTCCTTGATAAAATGTCTGTCAACTTCTACATGTTTTGTTATGTCATGTAGAACTGGATTATGAGCAATAGAGATTGCAGTCTTGTTGTCTCAGTAAACTTTAATAGGTGCTGGTATATGAATATTCAATTCTTCCAGGAGTTTTTTTATCCATAATACTTCACAAAGTCCATGGGCCACTGAGCAAAATTCTACTTCAACACTACTTCTTGCTACCACATTTTGTTTTTTACTTTTCTAAGTAGCCAGATTTCCGCCTACAAAGGTACAATAACCTGATGTGGATCTTCTATCATTTACGCCTCTTGCCCAATCTACATCTGTGTAGGCTTCTATTAGAAGATGTTATTCCTTTTTAAACAAAAATCCTTTACCAGGAGTTCTTTTGAGATATCTCAAAATTCGGAACACAGCTTTGAAGTGAGTAGGTCCAGGTGAATGCATGAATAGAGAGCCAAATAAATTAGTCGCCCTACCAATCTTTGATAGTGTTCTTTGTTCATTACCTCATTAGTTATGTTGTTTTCAATTTTATATTAGGTTCTCTTGGCATATCTGTTGCCTTGCAACCTGTCATTATTGTTCCTTTGAGTAAATCAAGTACATACTTGCGTTGATCAACAAAAATTCCCTCCTTGGATTTTGCAAACTCTATTCCGAGGAAATATTTCAGCTTTCCCAAGTCTTTAATATCAAATTTGACTTCAAGTTTCCTCTTAAGGTTGCTAATCTCCAGAGGATCATCCTCTATCATGATTATATCATCTACATACACAATTACAATAGTTACTTTACATTTAATAGAATGTTTGAAAAAAAAAAGTGTGATCAGCTTAGCTTTGAGAGAATCCATGTCTCTTGATAACATCACCAAAACGCTCAAACCAAGCTCTAGAATACTGCTTTAAACCGTACAGGAACTTTTTTAATTTGCATACTTTACATTTTCCAAATTTTTCTTCAAATCCGGATGGTAGGTCCATAAATAATTTTCGCAATTCTCCGATTAAAAACACATTTTTTACATCAAATTGATGAAGTGGTCAGTTGGAGTTAACTGCAAGAGAAAGAAGTACTCTAATAGAGTTAATTTTAGCAACAGGAGCAAAAGTTTCTTGGTAATCAATACCATGATTTTGAGTAAATCCTTTTACTACTGATCTCGCTTTGTATCTCTCCACACTTCCACCAGCTTTAAACATCAACGCGAACACTCATTTACACCCAACCGCCTTTTTGTCTTTAGATAGATCAATGACTGTCCAGGTGTTATTTCTTTTAAGAGCATTTACTTCTTCCATCATAGCTAATTTCCAACTCGGTTCACTTAATGCTTCCTGAATAGTTCTTGGAACAAGTATGTTAGAAATTTTAGACACAAATGTTCTATGATTTTTTGATAGTTTTTCATATGACAAGTATTCTGTGATAGGATGTCTCGTGCTTATTCGGATTCATTTTCTGAAAGCAATTGGAAGATCAAGATCAGGATTGAAAGTAGAGAGAAGGTTACTCTGAGTTGTAGGGTCATTATTCGGCAAAGGTGATTGAACATCTGCTGAGAGAATAATTGGGGTTGTAGTAATTTTATGGAATTTCTTCCTAGTATAAAGCTGCAACTCATGTTGAGGATTATGATCCGTTGAAAGTACTTCTTCCCCGGTCTCTGATAAGGTATCATCTGGCAAAATAGAATTAGTAATGCTGACCCTACTTTCCATATCATAATTAGTTAAAGAAATTGGGAAAAGTTTCCCAAAAATTATTTTCTTCAACTAAGTTCTCCCCCTGAAGAAAATTATTTTGAAAAAATGGGTGATCCTCGATAAACTTGACATCCATGCTCTCAAAAAATTTCTTTTTTTCAGAATTAAAGTATTTGTACCCACGTTTATTGGAAGCATACCCAATAAAAACACATTTTTCAGCTTTGGGGTCAAGATTTGAGCGAAACACCTTTGGGATATGCACATAGCAAACACATTCAAATACTTTTAAAGGGAGATTAGTTGTTATCTTAGATATGGAAAAATAATTTTTTAAGACTTTTAAAGGTGGTTTAAATTTCAGAACTCGATATGACATTCTGTTTATTAAATAACAGGAGATGAGGAGTGCATTACCCAAAAGATATTTAGGAACATTCATGAAAAACATAAGTGTCCTAACAACTTCGAGTAAATGCCTATTTTTTCTTTCAGCAATATCATTTTGTTGTGGTGTGTCACGACAAGTGGATTGATGCAGAATACCTTTTTTCCAAAATAAATGTTCTCAAATATTTGTTGAAATATTCAGTCTCATTATCTGTTCTTAAAAGGTTAATTTTTGTTTGAAATTGATTTTAAACCATGTGAAAAACATTTTTAAATCGTTGTTCAACTTCAGATTTTTTTCCAATAAATACACCCAGCAAACTCATGTGTGATCATCAATAAATGTTATAAACCATTTTTTTTCGAAAGTGTGTTAACTTTGGATGGTCCCCAAACATCACTATGCACTAAATAAAATGGTTTTGAAATAGAATATGGTTTTATTAGAAACGAAACATGATGACTTTTAGATAAATTGCACGCTTCACAATGAAGTTTTGAACAATCAATACTTTTAATTAGTTTAGGAAATAAAAATTTGAGATATGGACAGCTAGGATGCCCTAATCTTTTATGTCATAACATAACTTGATCATAGTCAAAGCTTGAACCAGTACTACCTAATCCACATAATCAGTTCCATCATAGTAGTACAACCAATTTATTTCTCTAGCAGTTTCAATCATCCTCCCCGAGTTTCGGTCCTAAAAAATACAATTGGAATGAAAGAAAAAAAAAATAATCAGAACCTTTAGATAATTTGTTAACGGAAAGAAGATTACATGTAAGCTTTGGAACATGTAAGATATATTTCAAAGAGATTTTTTCAGAAATTTTAATATTTTCTTTTTCTGCAATAGGTGAAAAACTGCAATCAGCGATTCTGATTTTTTTGGAACCAGAACACGAATAATATGAATCAAATAATTGTGAACAGCTTGTCATATGATCAGAGGCTCCTGAATCAATGATCTAAGGAGTGGTACTTCCTAAAAAGGCCAAAGGATTACTACCTGCTTGTGCTATAAAACTGATAGGCGCATTAGATGATGAGCAAGATTTCAGGAGTTTAAGAAAATGACTTAATTGTTCTTTACTAAGTGGAGATGACTCAGTCTCATTTGCGATAGGTGTGCTATGTTAACCAGATTTTTTTCTCATACCATTCGGTGGTTTACCATGTAATTTTTAGCATTTTTTGAGAGTATGGCGTAGCTTTCCATAGTAGTCACAGTGCATATTTTTTTTGTCTTCTACACGCTGGTTGTGAGAAGTTTTCCTGCTTATTTGAGCTTCAGGAATAGAAAGTGCTGATCCTTCCACGGACTCAGTTGAGCCTGCAGTCTTTTTTCCCAACATCACATGTCTCAGACTCTCTTCTCTCCTTACCTCCGCAAAAAATTCACCAATTGGAGGCAGAGGATTTCTTCTAATTATTCAGCCACGGACCTCATCATATTCAACGTTTAGACCTGCAAGAAATTTAAAGATTCGACCAGTATCCACTATCTTCTTGTATTGGTTGTCATCATCGTTTGATTTCCATTCATGATAGTTGAATAAGTCTAGGTCCTGCCAAATTTACTTAAGAGAATTAAAATATTTTGTCATAGAATTCTCACCTTAGCAAATTTCCCCAAGTCGTAGGGTCAACTCATACACTTGGGATTGATTTTCAAGATCAAAGTACATTTCTCAAAACAATGTTTCATAATTCCTTAGTTGTAGAGTAACACATATAATTTGCACTTATCTCTTCAGTCATAGAATTGACCAACATATCATTATCATTGATTTTTCTGCATCCCAAATGACATAAGTTATGTCATTCACGTCAGACTGTTTATCATCACCTGTGATATAACCAATCTTACCAATCTTTCCTCTTCCTCGGAGATACATGCGAACAAATTGTGACCATCGAAGAAAATTATCATCATTTAGTCGGATTGTAGTGATCTGAATGGGATGATTTTCAGATATATTTCTGTGAGGTTAGGGCTGAGATGGTTGAAGAGATTGACTTGTCCTGTGCGTGACTTCAGACATTTTAGAGACGATGGACGGTGAAGTTGCTCGATCACGTGTTGTCTAGAAGTTTGCAGCAGGAACCCGTCGAGCGAGCAAACCGAGCAAGAAGCCGAATTAACGAAGTTGAACGATCAAGGAGGCTCGAACGAAGGCAAAGCAGGCGAAGCCTAACGAGAAAACGATCGAGGAGTCTCGAACGAAGCAGGCGAGGGTTTGGCCGAAGTTTCCAGCGAGACGTGATCCTCGCGAGCTCTGGTCGCAGTTGCTTCGTGGAGTTTCGATTCTCTGCGCCAAAGGATTTCGAGACGACGACGAAGTAAAATAACGGAAAGGCAGAGTTTCGGGTTTCTGCGCAGATCACGATCCCTTCTGTGCCGAAGGACTTCCATGCGACGGCGATGATCCTGTCTGAGTCGATCAATCACGATCCCGTCTGCGTCGAAGGACTTCGACGATGAATACGATACGATACGTAAATTAACCGAACTCCTGCGGATCATAAATCTCTGATACCATGAAAAAGATATAGAACTTATTCTTATTGATACAAAGAAGGGTATAAATACCCATTACATGAATTATTGATAAGGAAAGCAATAAAAACAGAATACAGTAGGTAAGGAAAGAATAAATAACAAATATAATATGCACTTAATCTCTCTAATTAAGGACACAAAATAAATAGAGATTCCTAAGATTCCTCATATAATTTATAACCCTCTAAATATAAAGTTATAATAAATATGAAATATCATCATCATTATTTGCGAGATCTTTCAACAAAGCAGATCACAGTCTTCACGGGAGTAACCTTCTAGACTCTATACTGGATTGATTTGTGTGCTACCCGCTGTAGATCTTTTCGTGGGTGAGCGGGGAATAGAGTCGCCAGAGCTTGTACTGTGTTTCAAGGCAAGAGACATGGGAATTTTATCATGCATGGGCGTTGCAAGTCAAATAGTTGATTGGATTTTGAGCGTCGCTGATGAGTAATAATTTCCTTAACTTGATTCAACCGCTTGGGTGGAAACACCGTTGGTGCATTGACGCTGGTTCTTCGAGTATTGGTCAAATTCGATTGCTTTCTACGTGAATCACAACTAAGTTCCCCGAGTGTCAGTCAGGCATGAGATTACACACTATTAAAAAATTGCACATGTAATGTTTGAATTCAACAAATAAAGATAAGAAAAATCAAGTTTAGCATTCATTTATCATTATAGAGGTATATAATTTTTGAGAAAACTATTTTTAAGTCATCTCCGCTTCATATGTGGGGTATTTCCTTCCCTGCATATATCTTTAGTTTGCAGGCACCTGGAGCGTCTCGCTTGTTGATGACGAACGGTACGATCCACATCTAATTGAGTTTTATTGCCACATGTCTATATGTCGCCATGTCAGCTTTCTGCAATACAACATCCCCAGTAGAAAACTTCTTTTCTCAAACGTGTTTATTATAGTACCAAGACATTATTATCTTTACTTCCTCCTACATGAGAGCTGAGTCAGCTCATTTTTTTTCTCCACAAAGTTGAGTGTGAGTTACATTCCTTCATCGTTCACTTTTCGCCCTTCGATCATGTTCGCTTCATCGTATGAGAAGGCTATGGTACCCTTTGGTTGTCAAGGTTATACTCGAGCGACAAAACGGCCTCCATTCTGTGTGACAACATAAAAGAGATCTGTCTAGTCGCGGAAATTGCCCAATCACCCATAAAACAGATGGTAGGACTTCAACCAAATTTTCTTTGACTATTTCGACCTTCTTTTTCAGTAAATTCAAAATGATCTTATTCCCAAATTTGCTTACCCATTTGTTCGCAGGTGATAAACGGATGTGAAATTTAGATTAATCCCCTGACTTTGGCAAAAATCTTCCCCTCCTTAATCACCAAACTGCATCCTGTTATATATGAAAATGGCGAGTGGAGATCGTACATGCAGATTAGATTGAAGGAGGTGAAGTTCCAATTTCCAAATGACCTCATCTATAATCCAGGGAAGCATTTTCGCTTTAATCCACTTGAAAAAATAATCCACAACAACGAGTAAGAACTTTCGTTGCCCGCACGACAAAGGAAAATGTCCAAAAAGTCGAGTCCCCGAACGACAAATGAACACTTGTTGACGATCGGTTGCAGTTTGTGAGACGGTTAGTGTTGCATTGAAGCAAATTTCAGACACTGTCGGTATCTTCTTGTGAATTCTTTGACATCTTTATGTAGTGTCGGTCAGAAGTATCTTTGTCGTTGTATTCGGTGGACCAATGTCTTTCCTCCGGAGCGGCTTCCGCACTCGCCAAAATGCACTTCTATGAGAATTTGTTCTCTTTCACTCTCCTTGATGCATCTGAGATATAAGAACGTGATTGACCTTCTGAAGAATAGTCCCTCAATCAAAAAATATTTGGCGCCTTGATTTTGAAGCCCTTTGGGTCGGTTATTCCTTCAAGAATGTTTCTAGTCTTAAGAAAAGAAGACGTATGGGTCTACCTGGCACTTGAATCCCTTAGTCTCTACTTTCATAACTTATATTTTATCTATGGTTGGTCAATAAAGTTTTTGAGGTATTTTTTCTCCCCTAAGCAGATGCACTTGGACAGGGGGCCAACCGTCTAATTATCTTCTTGAGAAATGCATTTGATCTTGAAGACTTCAAAATTCTCTATCTCCACCTTAACCTTGCCGAGATATCTCTTCATCATCTCGTCTCTAACTTTGAAATGATCGTTCACGCAATTGACCACCAATTGAGAGTTGAATTTTACTAAAAGGTGTCGCACACCAATCTGTAAGCAAACCATAGCCTAGCTATCAATGTTTCGTACTCGGCTTGATTGTTGGTGACTTAAAATTTCACTTTTGTCGAATGATACAGATGATCTCCCGCTAGACCTATTGGGACAAGACCGGACCCTATCCTGTGTGATTAGATCTCCGTTGATATGCAAGACACAAGCTGGATCATCGTTTTGTTATTGTTCTTGCTCAGCTCAGAGAAGTAGGCAAGAAGATTAGCAATGGCTTGAGCCTTTACATCGGCGATAAGTAGGAGAGATCAAACTCGTTGAGATCTACAGCTCACTTGAGAAGCTGACTGGAGTGTTCTGGTTTGGTAATAACTGCCTTGAGTGGATTGTCGGTGATAATTCTGATCAGATGTGTATGAAAATAGGAACGAAGCATGTGTGCAAAAATAACAAGAAAGAAGGTTAATTTTTCCACAATGGAATACCAGAAACTACTTCTCTTGCTCCTCCTGGACTAAAACTGAGTTGATGGTTTCTCGACTAACTCCTAAGCATATGGAAAATTCTTCATTCAACTTTAAGCTCTGGAAGAGCGGTGGCGATGCTAGGGAGTCATTCAATTTCTTGAATGTCTGTTCACATTCATCCAACCAACTGAAACAATTGGTTTGTCATAATATTTTGAAGAAAATGACACTTTTCGCCTGATTTACAAATAAAAGGACTCAGCTTTGTGATTCGGTCGATCAATTTTTTAACTTAGTATTTCGGGGGGGG
>JXCR01090982.1:0-33747 GCA_002079205.1 Phalaenopsis hybrid cultivar | reverse complement strand
TATATTAGTATATTACTGATATAACATATTAATATATTATTATTATTAATTCATTGTATATTATAATTTATAAAATTTAATTTGTTAAAATATCATAAATATATATATATAATTATTTTATATTTCTAACAATAACGATTAGAATACGAACGAACGCATCACTATTCGTGTTTGGTTCGTTTAACTAACCGAACGAAAAAAATTTATTCACGTTCATCTCATTTACTTATCGAACGAATCGAACACAGACTCATTGACGAACCGAACATAAACTGTTTGTGAACAACGTGCTTTTTTGACAGCCTTAGGTGGAACGCAAGAAAATTGGATTTAAGAAAACGTTGGATTTAATTTTTATTGTTTTTTCTTTGGCTAGATTTAGGTTAAATTCATGGATAAATTTATTATTATGCTGTCAAACACCCTTTAAAAGAAATGTGTAATTAAAGATTTAATAACGTGAGACTAAATCATAAAAGTTAACATAATTTAATAATCTTTTTCTTTAAGCTTTTCTGCACGTAAATAGTTTCAATTTTCTTATATTATCTTCTTCTATAGTTTAGGAAACACTCAAGTGTAAATAGCCAAAGATTATACTAGGTATATGAACTTTTAATTCAGATGTAAAAATATAAATGCATAATTATGTGCTGTTTGGAAATGTTTTCTTATCTTTGACGACACTTGTGTGTGTCTAGATGTCAAACAAACTCGTTGTTCACGAACAGCTTGTGTTCGGCTCGTTTTTTAAGTAAACGATTTTAAAGCTGGAAATTATAAACAAGCCAAACACGAACAGTTCTTTGTTCACTCGTGTTCGGCTCGTTTTAGCTCGAAATAAAAATTTTATGTAAGTATTTATATGAAAAATAATACATAGATTATTTATATAATAGTATATTATATATATTTATATCTAGATTTATTTAAATCATAACATCTCATGTGATAATGTGGTTAGTCCCTTATTTTGTATATACATTTGATTCAGGTTTGAATCTCACACTTTACATCTATTTTTTTCAATTTAATTTTAATGAGTCAATTTCGAGTCGAACACGAACGCACTGTTCACGAGCCGATTTTGAACACGAGCTAATTTCGAACACGAGCTATTTCGAACAAATTGAACACGAGCCAAGCCTAAGCAAGCTCAAGTTTGGCTCGTTTACAGCCCTACCTGTGTTGGAGGGAAGCTAGCTTAACCGGCACCAGTTATTTTGGCTCAATCTATTTATTATGAAAAAAAGGGAAAATAATTTTAATTCAGAAATTTATCTAAACAAAATAATGAGAAGAATAAAAAAATAGATAAAATTAGTAAGAAATTATTTAATATAGGGAAGCAGAATATAATTTTAAAATATTTTTAACAACTGTGTAATTAAATTCCATTATTTTAAATTGTTTTAAGTAATTTTTATATTATTTTATAAATGAGTCATTTCAGGAGTTAACAAGTTAAGTCGAAGCTTGCTCAAATTTGACACATTGGATCGTCCAGCATGGCTCAAAAATTATTTATCAAATCATATTTATGTCATAATTGTTGAAGTCCTAATGTTAGATATGGCCTCCAAAAAATTAGGTTTAAATGCAATTAATTTTTTTATTTTTTTTAAATTATGTGGTATTTATTTTAGTCGATTAATTTGAACTGGATGACTGATGACAAATATATCTAATTATAAAATTCAAATGTAAGAAATTTTAGAATGTATAGTCTATTTTCCTCAAATAGATAAAAAGTTTGATTTTAATAAGATTCAAATATGATTTGAGCAACAGTGAAATTTAATGTAGACCAATCATCTTTTAAATGTAAACTGCTCATCAATTTCTTGTACAACATTAAAGGGAATGAAGACATGACAACCAAGTCATAGGGACATTTACTATGACGTTGAACGAAGAATTGATGTTGCAAAAAAGAAGTATACTTAAAAATATCATAAAACATTTACAATATGTAATGCATATTGATTAGATCTATTAAGTTTGAAAATAGAGGTCATGTGTAGAACTTTAAGGGAGCATTGCATACAATCATTGAATTCCTTCAATTGAGTTACTAAGAGAATATCATCTTATTTTTTAATGAGATGCACATTCATTCAGTGTCAATCATTCTTATGTGTGCTAATTGATATCAAAAAGATTTCAATTATAAATTTTTCTGCAAATAAGGGTGGTGCATGATCACCTAGCTCATCATTTATCATAGGTATAGGTAATAATGCAAATATAGGTCATATAGAAGCAAGTAGTGCAATAGACATGACATGTAGAAGAAGATGCAGAGGATAGTAGCTTCATAGATTCTTTCGTATTATCTATACTAAAGCATTTAGTAGGGATTATAACCCCAATTTTTATCCTACCCAAAATTAGCAAATTGATGAGTTACGTGGTTTCTTCTTATCAAGGTCAATATTTGGATGCATCTTCAATTCAATGGTTGCTAGCATAATCATCTGATGCTCTGGTTTGTCCTCAATTCAATTGAATTTGGGGCATCTTTTATAAATTAATAATGAATTAGTGAGAATTTTTACACATGCAATGAAATAAAAAACTTTTAATTCAATGTGATGAAATCAATCAGATATGTATGATATATTCATTCCACTTCAAAGAAATGCTCATGAATTTTGCAAGAAAAGAAGCTACAAACTCATATATTTGAGATTAAAATCCATGATCTAGAGCATGCTTAAAATTTGGATATCAAATTCTAATGACAAACCCAATCATGAATCATTTGTCATATAATAAATAAGAAGGGAATCATATGCGATACTAATTTGAAGGCAAATATGATTATAGTTAATGAGAAGATGAGAAAGCTTAATGTCTCAAACAAACTATTAGATATATAGAAAGATCCTTCAATGCATCCCTTTATATTTAGTCATCTAATTTTATTTAATTCATGGAAAAGGTTTAGGGACCAATGTTGATCTTTAGCTTGATGATGATGAACATTTCAAGTATGTCTACTTCTATTCGAGTGTTTGTATTCAAGGCTTCAAGGATTCATATCATTCTATTTTTTAATGCATAATATGGTGGTACTTTTCTTGTGATTGTGTCAAAAAATTCTAATACTCATATTTATCTATTAGTAGTTACAGTAGTTTACTCCAAAATATAATGAGCTGTAAATGTATTGTATAACTAGATTACAGGAGTTAATTAGGATAGTGAAAAACTAAGTATTCATATATTATAAACATAAGAATATTGTAATGTTTTATTGGATATTTTTAAGCCACATCATAAATCATATGCTCATTGTATGTTAATGAAGATAAAAAAATAAAGTTTACAATTGATAGTTACATAAAGAGAGTCATTTAACTTTTGTGGCTTACAAATGAGTCAAGTTTCCTAAGTGCCTTACAAATATATGTATAAAAACCCTAATTGTAACATCTTTTTAAGATAATGAAGTTGGTTTTGAGAATTAGACTAACGTTTTCTTTCCTATAAATCAATATAACTGGATAAAAATAATTTTTTTAAAAAATGTCCAACAATGCTACTAACAGTGCACAAAACTATATAGTGACAACTTTATTAGAATAAATTTTGATCACGGGATATTTTAAATAAGAACCTAACAACTAATATCCCAACATTTTAGTTCAATAATTTTTTTCTTATTTCCAACAAAACAAACATTAGACATATTTTTAAAATTTTTCAACATTATGAAACATATAAAATCAAGTTCTTAAATAAAACTAAATTTTGTCATAATTATTCAATATTTGTGTTATTTTGAACAAAAAAATATTATATTTAAATCTCTTAGATTATTTTTTTAAAAGGAATGAGTTAAATTTTTAAGTTAGATTGAATAATTAGAGTTGCGAAACTCCCTACAATTAAATCATGGCAAATTTTTCAACAACTAAAACATGATGTAGTAATTAATTTGGCGAATCAAAAAGTTTTATATGTATTGTGCAATAATATTCTTTCTCTTCACTAACGACTTACTCTAGAAATTTAATTAGGTTTCAATTATTTCCCTATACTTGTTATCATTGTCTTCGGCTTTGGTCGAGAGCGTTGATTAGGGAATAAAGATCAACACTAGAAATCACCAAATTTAATAGATTTAATTTTGTATTTTGGATGATGAAAATAAAAGATTACATGATAACAAGAAGATGTACTTGGTCGATAAGAAACTTAAGAGCACAAGGATAATGAGTGAAATATAATTGATAACATATACCTAGAATGATGCATTTGAAATATGCTCAATAACATGGCACGTTTTATGAGGATGTTAAATAAAATTGCATGTTTGATGAAGTTTTAGTCATATACATACAAATTGATAAAATGCAAATTTAAGTGCCAATTTCATAGCAAATTCTTATTTATGGCATTGTAAGATTGGACATATGAGTAAGAATGAAAGTGATGGTGTTTTGTTCAAAATTGCGGCTTTGAGATCTGAATTCTGTTGGACATAACTTTGTGTGAAGACTATTTCTTTTGGAAGATAAAATAAATGGGCTTTGTCAAAGTGGGAAAATATTTTGTTGTCAAGTTGGACTCAATGCATATGATGTTTACAATTATTCTACTAGTTGTTTCAACTAATATATAAAATTTATTATTGATTCTATAATAAATACATATTTTTAATTACTTAAAATAAATTTGATGTGTGTAATTACTTTAAAATGTAAAAAAGCTATGGTCAAGGATGGAAAGGATGTCAAAGACAAGTGCTTGCAAACAATTAATGGAATATCAATAACGATTTCTAAGTTGTACTCTGTGGATTTTAAAATACCATGAAGTGATTTGCTTTGAGTTTATAGATTAATATATTTGTAAATGACATTGATTAATTTTTTATAAATTGGGTAAAAAATATTGAATAATGTACTACATTGTTCATAGTGTTAATCATTTAGCAATGAATTTAATGATAATACAAAGTACACTCAAACATTTTACCCTTACATCTAAATAGCTTTGTAGGATGGTGCTTTAATGCTTAGAAGACTCTTGGGAGTTAAGACTTAGTTGATATGTAGACAAACGCTGCCCCTATAAAAAAACTGAAGTTGTGTAACTCTAATTAAACATGTTTGCCAGGGGAAAAAAAATTTAGATTTGCTGAGCATTCAATCTTTTAACCTCCAATAATATTACTTATGCTTGTACACATTAAGCACTACTCTGAATATGTTAATATTTTCAAGAAAAAGGGAAAAATAAAGCTCTAGAAACTGTGGATCTCTATTAATGAAATAATAGGTCTAAAATTCTCACAGGCTTTCTCAATATAACTTTATTTTCTTTGAGCTGCAACACTAGAGATTGTAATTCTTAGTAAATTTAAATGATCCAATGTTGAGGTGATAAGTAAAAGCTATTCTTCTCATTACATATGAAGAAATCAAATAAGAGGAGGGTAGAGCCTTTCAAATATTCTTAATATTAGGCTGGCCTGAGACCATGCTTCAGCGCCGCCGACCACACAACGTCTATGAGATCAACATCAAGCGCACCGACCTCATGATGCGTCCAGCCTTCAAGACAATGCACCACTCCTCCAGCATGGCAGGCGTGCACAACTCCTCGATCAAGCGTGTACTGTAAATATGAAAGTTTATGTGTTGGATACTATTTAAATTTCTTAACTCTTTTTGATTTGTTCAACTATTAGTTCATCATTGTTTCATTGTTAAATCACCAAAGATTACATTTTGGAAGAACGGGATCTACCTCACACATGCCCAACCCTTGAACATCCTGAGGAAGTCTCATTGCAGCGAGTTTTCCGTAGGTGCAATCACGTCGAAATCCGATGATGGGAGGGACGACAAACTGGTGGAAGTGAGTTCCTCGTGGGGCTAACCGTTGCTCGCTAAAGGTGATCCATTTGCCAACAATCCATGTCTGTAAACATTTCAGATCAATATTGATAAAGTTATTGCAAAGATTGATATGTTTTGAGTGATATTATGGGTTTGGTGAGCGANGTGAGTTCCTCGTGGGGCTAACCGTTGCTCGCTAAAGGTGATCCATTTGCCAACAATCCATGTCTGTAAACAATTCAGATCAATATTTATTGCAACGATTGATATGTTTTGAGTGATATTATGGGTTTGGCGAGCGACTCATACTTTACAATTTTGTGCAGCTTGGTATTTTGTGACTTGGACCAGGTATTGCTGGCAATCTGCAGGAGCTTCTTTCTGTATCTTTTGGAATCTCTCAGTAGAAAGGGTCAGCATCTGCCATAATTAAACAAAAAAAAATTTAGTCAAATAGAATTATGACAATTTTCTGAAGGCAGAGCTGCCACAAACTGACTCTTATTCATTATTAAAGTGGTGGAGCATCCAAGTATTATTATGTTGAAAAAGAGGCCATCAATTTTTGAACCCAAAAAAAGGGGCATTTACATATATACCACCCAATTTCTAGATATTTACATATCCAACACTTAAAGTTTACTTTTTTACTTTTATACCGCTCAAATCTTTCAGATCATATAAAAAGTACCACCATATTGACTTTTAAAATGTGAAATACAGTTTTCATCCATCAGTAAANGTATTGCTGGCAATCTGCAGGAGCTTCTTTCTGTATCTTTTGGAATCTCTCAGTAGAAAGGGTCAGCATCTGTCATAATTAAACAAAAAAAATTTAGTCAAATAGAATTATGACAATTTTCTGAAGGCAGAGCTGCCACAAACTAACTCTTATTCATTATTAAAGTGGTGGAGCATCCAAGTATTATTATGTTGAAGAAGAGGCCATCAATTTTTGAACAAAAAAAAAGGGGCATTTACATATAAGCCACCCAATTCCTAGATATTTACATATCTAACACTTAAAGTTTACTTTTTTTACTTTTATACCGCTCAAATCTTTCATATCATATAAAAAGTACCACCATATTGACTTTTCAAATGTGAAATACATTTTTCATCCATAAGTAAGGGACTGTAAAAATGTTGAAAAATTTCTCGAGCATAAGATAAATTAACTGAATTACTGAAATTTAAAAAAATGTAAAAANTTTTACTGGTACTCCTCAACTTTCTTCTTCCTTTTATTTTTAGTCATTATCACTCTGTGATTTTAATTTGGTCTTCTTCCTCAGCTGGGCATGGGACGCCATTGGAACACCTTGTGATGAGTGTATTGATGGGATTACCTTTGGTGGGAGCAAGCTTCATGGGAGCTGGTTCTATTGGTCTCCTCTATGTCTACGTTTTGCTGTTTGATTTCATGAGATGCATGGGCCATTCAAATGTAGAGATTTTCCCAAGCGCCTTATTTGAAACTCTTCCCTTGTTCAGATACCTTATCTACACTCCAACGTAAGTAAAAATTCTATCTTTCATTCATATATTTAAAAATGCTCTGTTATCGAAACTAAATCTTTGCTTCTAAGCGAAAAAAAACCTTCAGTTAGTATTGGTTATTTTGAGAGGAGGAGAAGTAAGAAAATGTTTCTGAATTTGTACTAATTCTATTGATGCGAACCATTTATGGAGAGTGGAGAGATGTGGTGAAGATTTGAATTTCTATGATGATAGGAGAAGTGATGCAAGCTATTCTTTATATTTATAGGTGTTGGCTTGCAATTTTGCATTACAGCTAGACAAAGGATAAAGCCCCACCAATGCTCATTAAATATCTTGAAAGTAGCTCCCGAACTAACCTCCTACACTGATATTGACGCATCAACCGAAGTTTTTTATTTGTAATAGAAGGATTATCAGTCATCTTTTTAGCTAAATATTTATGTAACTTTTTTTGTCATATCTTTTTGTTGCTTTATGGGCTTGTAAGGCGGGCTTAACAAGCCTACAGATTTTGCTCAAGTATAAGCTGCTTATAACTAGACTCATTGGTTCATCGAACCAGCTTGCGTTATATTCTATCCAAATAAATGATCTCCATTCTCTAACATTGTTGAGCTTGACAAGCTACTCATCAAGCTTGAAAACACTGATGAGCTCAAGCTTTATTACTGAGCTAGAAAAAAATTTAAGGTCAGAGAAAGATTCGTGGAGCTTTAAATTTACTTGCCAAATTGGCTAATGAGGTAGTTCCAGAAGTAAGTAAAAAAAAAGAGCTTTATTAATGTTATGAATCCAACACTTGTGTAGCTCACTAACCTGCCACAGAACTCAAATAAAGCAACCAGAAACATTTTAGATCTTTCATCACTCTTTTTACGAGATCCAGCCATGTCCTTTGACATTCTTATCTGGTCTTCATACCTTTAATAGCTTCATTAATAACCGACCTGATCACTTGCTATTGTTGATTTAAAGTTGGATTTCTACTGCTGAATGGAGAGAAATTAATATAGTATTACTATTTTTTTTCTTTTTCTTGTAGGTACCATAGCCTTCACCACACTGAGAAGGACTCCAATTACTGCCTCTTTATGCCTTTGTTTGATGCATTAGGTGGAACAATCAATACTAAATCCTGGTCATTGCAGAAGGAAATAAGCTCAGGTGTGTGCTTGATCCATCTTGTTTGCGAGATTAATGACAACCTCAAATCTTTCTTCCTCTCATGCATTAGTTGATTTTAACAATGAAAATAATAATTTTTATACTTAAATAAGCCTTTTGAAGATTAACAAAGTGATTAATATTAAATTGTTCATTGTTTGACTCATATTAGTCAAAATAAAATTGCTTTTTGCATCAAACCGACATATTTTCAGCATCAATTTCATGTTATATATCAATGTAAACTTCGGCACAGAGCTGTGTAGGTAGGCCCCACCGTTGCTTAAACTTGTGAGATCTGACCCATGGGAGCGAGGAATTATTGCGTGCGGACACCGCATGCATCTCTGCATGCGGTGTCCGATCCTGGCCGTAGATCACGGTGATCTAGGCCAGGATTATTTCTGTTTTTTATATAAAAAAAAAGGTGGGGCCCACCGAAATACATTGGGACCGTAAATCAGGTGATCTACAGTCCGGATCGGACACCGCACGCAAGCTGCATGCGGTCTCCGATCCGTATGGAATAATTTTTCCATGGGAGCAAAGGCTATTGCTGTTAACAGCTGCTCAGCAAGTTGCCATTGATGACACAGAGTGAAGCTCACGGCAAATGTATTTTTGCTTCAAAAGTAACAGAACATATGAACCTAATAATTGAATCTCTTAAATGGCATACAACATGCACAGACTTGGTAGATAACGTTATTGTTCATCCATGCTTTTCGCACAATTTAATCACAAATTTGAATCTGGTGTAGAAAATGAGTTTTTTTTATCATTAAAACATTTAATAAAATATGAAAGAAATAAAAAAAGATAGCACAACCACCGCTTTTGAAGTTAGAGCAATTGACTTGTGTGATGCCAGTGAAGCAAATTTAATGCAGATTACGCCATGTTTTAAGATTGCCTCGGTGTGCTTTCTTATTAATGGTGATTGGTGACCTGCTTTATCTTGATGGTTGGGAGATGGAAGGCTTTTAGTTATAGAATTGGTCACAGAGTAATCACAATTTAAACTATCAAACCCATGGATTTAAACCATTCTCAAGAATTTTACATTAAATTGTGAGTGAAAGATTAAGGCTCCATTTGGAATAGCTTATTTGCTGCCGAAAACGCCACGTTAACGTTTGGAAACTGCAATTGAACAACTTATCCGAAAATACAGTTGGTTTTTTACACTAAACGCGGAACGCAGTCTGCATTTCCAGATAAGCACCCAAACACACTCTAATTTACATGGCAGGCTAAGCTTTTTTTGGGGACCAATAATGAAATTTTGAAGTCTTTTTTTTTGTAGAAAGTATATTTTTCTTATGATTTACACTTTTAGCATGTCATATAACTTCTATTCAGTACATGATTTATAGATAATTTTTCTTTTATATTTGATGAAGAAAAAAGGTCAAAACTTATTTTTGGACTATTTGTATTTGGTCATTTTGGTCCACCAATATAAATGTGTTCAATATAGGCCACCAACTCCTTAAATGATAAAAAAATAGTTTCTTTGTTAAAGTCTTTGATTAAAATTGTTGCCCATAAATAATCCATGAATCATTCCGACCTTTTTTCATAAATAAATCCTTCAACTGTTTATTTTCCCTTATAATATTTTTTAATGAACTTGAAAAGAGAATTTGCATCAACTAGAAATTTGGTCATTCTGTATGAATTTCTATTTGATTTTACAGATTATTTTCTATAGCTTTAAATGACAAATTATTTTTTATTTGAGTTGATAAATTGGGGTAGAAAATTTATTTACTAAGTGCCTACTGACATAAGAAGATCCGAAAACAAATACATACCATGCCACCTCAATTTCTTCACAACTTGTGTTAGCTCACCTGCCATAACTGTAACATTAGATTTGCTTTAATTGTTTGCCACGTAGTATTAGTAATAAATTTTACCTTTTTACTCGGTAATGATCCTAAAGACTGCCCTCATAATGAAAAAAATTTTACGTGCGAACATGATAATTGTGGATTTGGTGATATTGGGTAGTATTGTGATGATTCCACCCCAATACTACGAATCCGCATATGCCGATGCCACACATAATATGCCGCAAATCCATTGACAATTCAAACCTCTTAACCATTCNTCAATTTCTTCACAACTTGTGTTAGCTCACCTGCCATAACTGTAACATTAGATTTGCTTTAATTGTTTGCCATGTAGTATTAGTAATAAATTTTACCTTTTTACTCAGTAATGATCCTAAAGACTGCCCTCATAATGAAAAAAAATATTACGTGTGAACATGATAGTTGCGGATTTGGTGATATTGGGGTAGTATTGTGATGATACCACCCAAATACTACAAATCCGCATATGCCGATGCCGCACATAATAAGCCGCAAATCCATTGACAATTCCAACCTCTTAACTATTCNTAAACGATCTGTGTTTGCTTGTCTTCTTTTTCGTCTCATTTCTATGCCAAGAAGTACATATCACACAACACAAAGCTTTAAATACTCTCTCTCAAGCTTCTAGCCCACTCTCATGAGAGGAGTGAGGCTCTATTTAGAATGTGTTGGGTGCAATGACTGCAATAATATAAACCACTTTGATCGGATGACCCGGAGGGCTTTCTTCGATCAGACAGCATTTGACGGACATTTTCGTGCCTGAACAAAGTCAGAATTGAGCAATCTTAGGCTCGTTAGATTCATCTTGTCAAGACACTCGATTCATTTATAGGCTTACTAGATTCGACATTCGTTTAACATTCTAAATATATCTAAAAAACTTATAAGAGTGGTTTAATGAGTTGATATGTGATTGATTTTACTCGGATTAGACTAATTTTGGTAATATTTTGTTTTTATTGTAGAGCCGGTCTGTTTGACTATAAATTTGCTGAAATCAGAGTTATATATAAGTTTTTATCAAGATTTAAATATTTCTCGCTCAAAAAGTCATCTCGAGATCTATATCATGCCTCGAGATTCACGACGTAAGATAGAGATTTGCTGGAGATGTATCACTGCTTATCTTAAAACATAAAAAAGAAACATTACTAGCAGAGCATTAATAATCATGGCTAGACTAAAAAAATACTCTTATAAATAAATCTCTAACACTCTAAAACCTCTTAAATGAACCTGAATCATTTACAAATTCATTTCTTTTATCAAAAAGCTTACTAAAAAATTTACATGCATTGTTATGTTTTATCTTTTGTGTTGTTTCTTTCAAGAATAAGGCATGCGGAGGATGATTAGACTCACAAAAGAAAGGGTCAATTTCTACAAGCTTGAAAATTTGAATGATAAGAAAGACTCCATTCAACATTCATTTATAAATTCTAAGATCGAATAGAAAAGGTTTAGCTTCAACACCTGCATCTTGATCAATCATCCAATTTTCTTATTCCTAAAATTATGTTTCATGTCATGCCCGGAGAAATTAATATTGAAAAATGTTATCGAAACATATTAATTTTCAGTTAAGTGATTCAGGAACTATTAGCTCTTCTTCTTATATTCATGGTGAAATATTCATCTCTGGGACTTGTTGATTTATTTGTTATTAGTAAGTATTCCAACATGTCATGAAATTTTTTACTAAACTTTAAAAAGTAATGCTAGTACCATTTTCACTACCTTTTATGACTTGGTAAGAACTAATTGTATTAAACAAATTAGATCTACCTAAAACATGTCAAGTTTGGTGATACAACTTGACCAAAATCAGCACAAGNTTATTAGTAATTATTTCAACATGTCATGAATTTTTTTACTAAAATTTAAGAAGTAATGCTAGTACCATTTTCACTACCTTTTATAACTTGGTAAGAACTAATTGTATTAAACAAATTAGATCTACCTAAGCCATGTCAAGTTTGGTGATACAACCTGACCAAAATCACACAAAGGTCGGGTAATATAGCGTTGATGTCATAATAATTTATTAATTTCTAGGATCTACTTAGAAAAAATGATTTTTCTCAAGTTTCACAAACATAGAGCCACTAATATCATCACAATATCATAAAATTGCTAGAAGCAATTAACATAAATTTAAATTATTTCATAAACTATATAATAAAATAGAATATATACAATAATCATGATATAATTTTCCATCGTCAAAATATGTATATCACCATGACTTAAAAAAAAAAAAAAGAATTGAAATAGTATTTTACCAAAGATTGAGCGCTCAATAGTAACCAATAGCCTGCACTAAACTTGTAACTTAACCTCTCCTAAAATAACACATGAATAAAAGAAGGGTGGAGAAATCATTGTTTAATAGACTACTCAAAATTTACTATAATTTTTAAAATATATGAAAACATATTATTTCTTTAAATGAACAAAACAAACAAATCAATATATCTATCATGAATAATATCAGTACGAAAATTATGAACAACTATATGCATATAATGAGCAGTATTATAAGATACTATTTTAACATAGTATACGAAATAAAATAGCATAATATAAAAAAAATTATTATTATTTTATTTAGCATATTTAATAATTTTTTTTTCTTTCATATTTTATATCTCAACTTTAACTTATATTTCAAATTATTTATATTTTTCATGTACCCTTATGTTAGACTACTGCTTAGGCCTCAACATGTTCATGTCTATTCAAGCATATTAAATACACATATAGACAGTTATATAAGTGCACTTACTCTTATAACTCTACTAGTATGCATATAAAATATTGTCATATACCAGCTTGCACTTCCCCCATTCTCCCATTTTTGCCCATAAGTTTTTTTATGCAGAAGTATAAAAATATCATCAATTTTAACATATATGAGTACTATAAAAAAAGTCACACATATAATGGGATTACACAAAATTATATAAAATTTTATGATAAATTTATTTTGGACACGATGGTAATTATAAAAATTGCAATAGATTTAAATATAAATCTTATATAAATTATCTTACATATAAGAACTAAAAATCATAAAAAATAGTCAATGATTAGTATATTTTGTCTAGAACATACTAATAACAACAGTTTGCTTAAACAAGCAAAAATTACCTTTATTTAGAGAAACTAATTCCTTAAGGAGGCCAAATTTAATANTCTGCCTTGATATTTTTGGAGTGTTCTAAAGTTGTGCAAAATCACCCAATTCCCATGTATTTATATATGTAAACTTTTTTACATTTATACACCCAAATCTTCCATACGTAAATACATAGGAAATGAGTAGTATGCAAGTAAGTCTTCCATNCATTCATATAAAGCACAGTTACCAGTCCCACTCTTCGTCTATCTGCTTGAAGTCATAGCCCTGTTTAATGATTCTCCTCTTCCTGGTTAGAAACATCATGCTGCTATAAGACCACCATAGCTGATGAATCAGACCTCTGAAAGCAAAGAGAAGTAAAAGATGGAGACACCAAACTCCCTCCGTTCTTCCTCCCTCCCATGCTCTGGAATGGATGACCTTGGCCACTAGAGGACCATAAAGAAGGTACTGCAACCATAATTTCATCCAAAGTTACAAGAAGCAATATGTTAAAAGAAATGAATGGTTTGCAGTTTGCTTACCTTGAAAGAGCCAAGATTCTGCCATGGCCAAGAAGAAACTGGAGCACCCATTCGAGCTCCTAGACTGGAAGGAAGAAGAGTAATGCGTTTGGCCTCTCTCCAAGTTTTGATGGCGAACCTGATATTTATGGTGCTCACAATGCAAAAGCTGATGAGGCCCACACCAACAAGTTTACAACTTTACGAGTAAGTAATTAAATGAAGCGCGATAAAATGTTGAGAAGTTTACGAAAGTCCTTAACTTTCACACGTAAGAGGTAGAGGGATGAGAGAGAGAGAGAGAGTTAATGATTCATTCAACTGGCGAGGTGCCCCTCTCCATCTCTGTTGTCTGTTCTCTCTCGCTCCGATCTGTTTCCTACCTGTACGTTTTGGTCCCGCGGGTCATAATGGCAATATCTAACAGTTAAACCTCACTATCAAGACACTTTTCCCCTTTGAAAACGTGAAGGTTTGAAGCTTCTCATCTCTTAAGTGCATACGTGTTGTCAGCACCGATTCTTCGTATTCAGCAACGATCTCGCACTCTCTCATCCTCCAACTCCCACCGTCTTCTCCGTCCCCCATTTGACTTCATTGTGATGCCATAATAAAGAGAGAAAAAGTATATTATGTGTTGATGACGACAATTGCTGGCAGAGTAATGCCTGTGTCTAATCAAAATTATATTTTGAGTAATTTAAAAAATTAATTATCATCATCATCTTAAACTTTAGATATTCTAAAATAATGCCTATGACTAGTGAGTAATGCCTAATCAAAATTATATTATGTGTTGATGAGGACAATCGCTGCCAGCGGGAAATCACAGTTAAAATTGGACAGCAAAAGGACGATAATCAAAAGTGTGAAGACATCCATATATAACATATAAGTAATCAGAAGGTAATACTAATGAATCACTCATTACGTTTATTGAATCAGAATCATTAAGGCAAAAAAAACATGCTTGGAGGATAATATAAATTATACGTGACATGTACATGTACTTTAATATTCTCACATATTTTATATTCTGAAACTTTAAAATTTTCAAGATGCCAATATTTAACTTTTGAATTATAGATTTCAGGAGCAATAAATCATATGATGCCTTAATGTTTTCTTATAATTTCTTAATATATTGTTTGATGCGTGCTAGAAAATTTGCGATAGAAGTGTAATGGATTATCGACTCAACGTTGCACGAGAATTCATCACACACTCAGGTAAAAGAACCGGTGATGACACTGAAAGTTTGTATGTAAAAAACCCATAAAATAAAAAAAATCACGAGCCCTGACTCAGATATAGAAATCCGCTATAAGCTGATGATTTACAGAGACTTCAGTCTTATAGACGGAAAAGAGTTACCAAGTTTTTCATGTTATAATGTTGATTGACAGCTTCCGGTCAGTGGTAGTCGACAGCAATTGTTGGTGATCGGCAGTGTTTAGCAGTTGCTGACGGTCGGTAGTGGTTGACAGCGACAGTAGTGCTCGACTGCAGTCAGTAGTTGTCGACGACAATCGACGACGGTTTGAGAGGATTGACGACGGTTGACGGGCGTCGTCGGAGGTTGGCGGCAGTCGACAACAATTGACGACGAGCGATGGTGACAGGGGCATGGTGGACTGCAACTATTCTCAAAGCTTTAAGTACTCTCTCTCAAGCTTCTAGCCCACTCTCATGAGAGGAGTGAGACTCTATTTAGAATGTGTTGGGTGTAATGAATGCAGGAATATGAGCCACTTTGATCGGACGACCCAGAGGGCTTTCTTCTATCAGACAGCATTTAATGGACATTTTCGTGCATGAATAATGTCAGAATTGAGCAATCTTAGGCTCGTTAGATTCATCTTTTCAAGACACTCGATTCATTTATAGGCTTGCTAGATTCAACATTCGTTTAACCTTCTAAATATATATTAAAAACTTACAAGATTGGTTTAATGAGTTGATCTGTGCTTGATTTGACTCAGATTCGACTAATTTTGGTAATATTTTGTTCTTCTTGTAGAGCCGGTCAGTTTGACTATGAATTTGCTGAAATCGGAGTTATGGATAAGTATTTATCAAAATTTAAATATTTCTCGCTCAAAAAGTCATCTCGAGATCTATGTCATGCCTCGAGATTCACGACGTATGGTAGAGATTTGCTGGAGATGTATCACTGCTTATCTTAAAACATAAAAAAGAAACATTACTAGCAGACCATTAATAATCATGGCTGATTAAAAAAATACTCTTATAAATAAATCTCTAACACTCTAAAATATCTTACATGAACCTGAATTATTTACAAATTCATTTTTTTTAATCAAAAAGCTTACTAAAAAATTTACATGCATTGTTATGTTTTATCTTTTGTGTTGTTTCTTTCAAGAACAAGGCATGCTGAGGATGATTAGACTCACAAAAGAAAGGGTCAATTTCTACAAACTTGAAAACTTGAAAGGATGATAAAAGAGACTCCATTCAACATTCATTTATAAATTCTAAGTTCGAATAGAAAAAGTTTAGCTTCAACACCTGCATCTTGATCAATCATCTAATTTTCTTATTCCTAAAATTATGTTTCATGTCATGCCGGGAGAAATTAATATTGAAAAATGTTATCGAAACATATTAATTTTCAATAAGTGATTCAGGAACTATTAGTTCTTTTTATTATATTCATGGTGAAATATTCATCTCTGGGGTTTGTTGATTTATTAGTAATTATTCCAACATGTCATGAATTTTTTTACTAAAATTTAAAAAGTAATGCTAGTACCATTTTCCCTACCTTTTATAACTGGATAAGAACTAATTGTATTAAACAAATTAAATCTACCTAACACATGTTAAGTTTGGTGATACAACCTGACCGAAATCAGCACAATGGTCGGGTAATATAGCGTTGATGTCATAATAATTTATTAATTTTTAGGATCTACTTAGAAAAAATGATTTTTCTCAAGTTTCACAAGCATAGAGCCACTAATATCATCACAATATCATAAAATTGCTAGAAGCAATTAACATAAATTTAAATCATTTCATAAACTATATAAAAAAATTAGAGTATATACAATAATCATGATATAATTTTCCATCGTCAAAATATGTATATCACCATGACTTAAAAAAAAATAGAACTGAAATAGTATTTTACCAAAGATTGAGCGCTCAATAGTAACCAATAGCCTGTACTAAACCTGTGACTTAACCTCTCCTAAAATAACACATGAATAAAAGGAGGGTGAGAAATCATTGTTTAATAGACTACTCAAAATTTACTATAATTTTTAAAATATATGAAAACGTATTATTTCTTTAAATGAACAAAACAAACACATCAATATATCTATCATGAATAATATTGGTACGAAAATTATGAACAATTATATGCATATAATGAGCAGTATTATAAGATACTATTTTAACATAGTATACGAAATAAAATAGCATAATAAAAAAAATTATTATTATTTTATTTAGCATATTTTATTTTTTTTCTTTCATATTTTATATCTCAACTTTAACTTATATCTCAAATTATTTATATTTTTCATGTACCCTAATGTTAGACTAGTGCTCAGGCCTCAACATGTTCATGTCTATTCATGCATATTAAATACACATATAGATAGTTATATAAGTGCACCTACTCTTATAACTCTACTTGAATGCATATAAAATATTGCCATCTATCAGCTTGCACTTCCCCCATTTTCCCATTTTTGCCCTTAAGTTTTTTGATGCGAAAGTATAAAAATATCATCAATTTTAACATATATGAGTACTATCAAACAAGTTGCAAAATTTTATCAATCTCAGTATATATGTACCACTAGTAGCAAAACTTGTTATATATAATTTTCATAACAATATTTTAATGTTTTTCTTATTGTATAATAAATTTTATAAAATTCAGTAAAATTGTTAAAAATATATAAAATAATATATAATCTAAAATATATGGTGAGAAATTATTTTTTTTAATTTAATATGTCCAATATAGTCCATTCAAAAATATGTCAAAAGTTACACTATGAAATTTTTTGTAAATTTCTATAGATTTAAGTCTATTTAAAATTTAACCAATTAAAATACCCAAATCTTATATAAAAAAAAATGAATTTGAAATTGGAAGTAGGATAATAACAACTTATCTCAAACCGGTCAATTTTTTCAACTGGATCGAAGGACAATATTAGCTCCAAGTCCTCCAAGTCTCACTTTCTCTCCTTAAATTTTGTATTTTTCCTTCCTTTCTCTAACTAAAAGCCTCACTCCAAAAAGTCACACATATGATGAGATTACACAAAATTATATAAAATTTTATGATAAATTTATTTTGGACATGATGGTAATTATAAAAATTGTAATAGATTTAAATATAAATCTTATATAAATTATCTTACATCTTAAAATATAAGGATTAAAAATTATAAAAATAGTCAATAATTAGTATATTTTGTCTAGAACATACTAATAACAATGGTTTGCTTAAACAAACACCAAAGGGTTTCTAAAAAATTACCTTTATTTAGAGAAACTAATTCCTTAAGGAGGCCAAATTTAATAAAAAAATCTTTTATTATCACATATATAATATTAGTAAAAGTTGGTTAAAATATGCATAAATTAAATTTAAATTTTTTTTATAATATGGTGAGGATAGTTTATGAATTTGGCATAAATTGATCATGTACGATAAGATAATTTCAATATGTTAAAATTCTATGGACACATTCTCTTATTAAAAGTCTCTGCTTATACCCTTGAAAGACATTTATATGAGGTAACCTCAACAAGAAACTAGTNAAAAATCTTTTATTATCACATATGTAATATTAGTAAAAGTTGGTAAAAATATGTATAAATTAAATTTAAAAATTTATTATAATATGGTGAAGATAGTTTATGAATTTGACATAAATTGATCAAGTACAATAAGATAACTTCAGTATGTTAAAATTCTATGGACACATTCTCTTATTAAAAGTTTCTGCTTGTACCTCTAAAAGACATGTATATGAGGTAACCTCAACAAGAAACTAGCAGTATACATAGTCTTCGCTTATACTCCTAGAAGACACAACTTTGAGGTAGTTTCAATAGAAAGCTAGTAATGGACACATTCCTCATTAGAAAGATCCATAGAGGGCAAGTGGTAGACGCAATCTCTACTTATACCACTAGAAGACATGTCTATGAGGTAGTCTCGATAAGAAACAGGTAGTGGATAAATTCTTCGCTAGAAAGACCCCTTGAAGGCAAGTGGTGGACACAGCTTCGCTTATACTCCAAAAAAAAAACTCCCATGATGTAGTCTCAATGTGAAGCTATTAGTGGAAAGAGATCTCACTAGAAATACTTCATAAGAGCAAGTGGTTTTGATAGAGCACTATACACACATACATACATATATTTTGTATGTGTGTGTGAGCGCACACACAAGCTTAGTTAGATTACATTTTAGTATTAATATTTCAGTTTTCACTCAATCCAAAAAAGTTTTTTCTAAAATTAAGCCAAAAATCACAATCCAAATTCCTCTTCAATAAATCAAATCAAAACAAAGCTACAAAGATTACTCGATTCAATTTGATCTTTTTTTTTTTAACCAATTAATGCATAACCTGGTTTGACCTGTTCGAACGATATATGAGCACTGTTCAAATTTTATTTGAATCTTAGAAAAGCCCTTTCAAGTTTGTTTTAGTATTATTTGAACTATATTTGAACCTATATTCGAATGACGGTTCGAATAAGATTGTAGTATAGGTTGAACATGTTTCAAGATTTTCAATATGGTTCACATCTTGTTGGAATTTTATTTGGTGGGTACTTNCGCTTATACTAAAAAAAAAAAAAAAAAAAACTCCCATGATGTAGTCTCAATGTAAAGCTATTAGTGGAAAGGAATCTCGCTAGAATTATTTCGTAAGACCAAGTGGTTTTGATAGTGCACTATTCACATATACATACATATATTTTGTGTGTGTGTGAGTGTGCACGCACACGAGCTTAGTTAGATTACATTTCTAGTATTAAAATTTCAGTTTTCACTCAAACCAAAAAAAAGTTTTTCTAAAATTAAGCCCAAAATCACAATCCAAATTCCTCTTCAATAAATCAAATCAAAACAAAGCAACAAAGATTACTTGGTTCAATTTGATCTTTTTTTTTTAACCAATAGATGCATAACCTGGTTTGACTTGTTCGAACGACATATGAGTACTGTTCAAATTTTATTTGAATCTTAGAAAAGCCCTTTCAAGTTATGTTTTAGTATTATTTGAACTATATTTGAACCTATATTCGAATGAGGGTAACATGATTGTAGTATAGGTTGAACATGTTTCAAAATTTTCAATATGGTTCACATCTTGTTGGAATTTTATTTGGTGGGTAGACTATGTTGTGAATTAATATTGATCACACTTGACTTTGAGTATTCCATAAACAAAAGAAGTGGAACTTAGATTGGAATTGTAACTTTGGTCATATTTCCCCAAGAAATGAAACCACATATATTTTTCTCCAATTTATGGGCATCATGGAATATGTAAAGTCACATGACACTGCACATCCAGACGTATATCATCAGCGGCCACGTCGTCATACGCATCATCAACGGGCAACGTGACAGCTGGTGGTTGGTCATCCAAACGTGCGGACGAAATATTTTTTCCCTATAATGGGGGCATTTACATGCATACACCCAAATCAGAGATATTTAGTTATTTAACCCTAAACTTTACTTTTACACTTGCACTGCTCAAATCTTTTCTATCATATAAAAAATATCACCATTTTGGCTTTTAGAACAGAAATACTTCTTTTACCCAATGTGGCGNAGTCACATGTCAATTTCAAGCTGGAACGAACTCAAATAAATCAATTTTAGCGAGTTAGTTTCAATTTTGAGCTGGATCTAGCTAATTCCTTGCAGAAACATATCCAAATAACTCAATTGGAGCGAATTCTTTTTTAATTTGACCCTGATCAAGCCCGATTCAATTTCAAGTCGCCCAGCTTGAAATCCAAGATAACAAACCACGAGCTGATTTTGAGCCGCACAAAATCAATTCGAGTCGATTTCGAACCGACCCCAACTCAATTTAAAATCAGATCGTTAACCAGCCTACAAATGGACTCTTTTGCCAAACGTTTTGTTAATCCTTGCGCATATTTCGAAGTTATAATGTCTCACATCTACATAACAAAATAAACAATAATAAATTGGTCAGCCTCAACAAACTTAATCGTAAGCAAACTCTCATTTATTTTTGCATATTTTATTTAGTTAATTCAGCTATTAATAAGGCAATAAACCTGCCATTGATGGCTAA
The DNA here is from genome assembly GCA_002079205.1 of Phalaenopsis hybrid cultivar. NCBI lineage: Eukaryota > Viridiplantae > Streptophyta > Magnoliopsida > Asparagales > Orchidaceae > Phalaenopsis > Phalaenopsis hybrid cultivar. The sequence continues at coordinate 12,351 of JXCR01090982.1, read as the reverse complement.
CGAGAATGCAAACATTTTTATATATAAATAATGCGAAAAATTGCATTCACATTACAATAAACCTGCCATTAATGAGCTGGCGTTCACAAGAAGCAAATTACTATTTCTGCTTCACCGCAGCAAAAGTTGTCTGCTGCCGTCTGGTGGATCTAAGACCAAATTTTTGTTAATTTGAGTGTGGGCATTAAATACAAATGCTAAAAATTAATAAACATTTTAAAGGTAATTTAAAACAGCATTAATGACTGGGTTTTCTTGCCTTTAAATTTTTTGCATTTTTTTCGTTCATTACATATATACCCCTCCTTTCTTATGCATATACATATCTATTGCCACACTTCAATTTTTACAAATATATCACCTTAATTATATATATGAAAATGTGTACTTCATTTTTTCAAAAATTAGGATGTAAACATACAATGCATTGATTTGGTAAGTTTTGTCAGATCGCCTTAAAAGAGGGGAACAACCCATGTATCATTCATGGAATAGGGAAAAGGAGATTTGGCCTGAGCAACATAAATGAATACTTTTTAAGTGTTTAAGTTGTTATAGTAGTCACATTAATGATGAATAATCGTGATTTTAAAAATCGGATTGAATTGGTTGGTTTGACCAGCTTAATTATGAACCGGTCATTTCACCGGCTCGATTCAAGCTCAAAATTGTTTCTGTAAATAATCGGGATTGAACCGGTCAGAACCATGGTTGAACCAGAGAACCAGTGAACTGCTTCAATTTTTTAAAAACGATCGGTTCAAATATTATTTAATTTTAACATTTTAATTGTGAATGGATGATCAGAAATAAGATATTTAAATTAAGAAAAAGAAAATTACATGCTTTAAATTTTTTTGTTTAATATATTATTCTAAATATTCAAAATTATTGTCTTAATTTAAAATATTATTTGTTTAATTAGTAAAAATAATATTAAGATATCATTATTATATTATTTAAATTATTTAAATAATGTCAGCTACTTCAACTCCGATTGAACCATTGAAGCTTGAACGTTTCTTTTTCTCGATTTGAGGTGTGATCTGATTTTGAGAACCTTGCTAGTAACTCTTACTCGTCGGCCGGTACTTAAAGTAGATGTAACGGATATCTGTAAGGAGTGTTTTATGTGAAGTAGCTGTTGCATAAGGCCGATAGCTCATTTAATATATTTGGAGATGTAAGGATGGTTTGGGATCACATAGGATTTTTATTTTTATTTTATTTTATTTATGATGTTATTATAAATAAAGCATGTGACATATTACATCATGTTTAATTATTTTTAGATATATTCAAAATAATTTTTACATATTTTGAGCCACTTTTTTTTAAAAAAACTTAATTTGTTTTTGAAAAATAACAATAAAAATATGAAAAAGATGTACTAAATAAATATTTTTTTTTAATAAAGGTAAGAATAAAACAAATAATAAATAAAAAAAAAACTGATCCTAAATCCGCCCAAAAGAAAACGCCATCTCGTGTTAGTTTCCGAAAAAAATAAATTCCAATCAGATCCATGGGGTAGAAGGTCGTATTAGATCGAGTACGAATGAAAATGGATCTATTTGTTTTCTCGTATAATTACCGGTGTAAATGAGCCAAATTTGAGTTTGTTACTGATTTATTCATGTCAAATTGAACAAGATTCAATTTTGAACAAATGAAAATAAATAAATTATGAGCTAAATATATTAAATTAATACTATTTATATATCTAACGCCTAAAATATAACTTTTACGCATACCATCCAATTTGTACATGAAAATATATGTGCGAGTGTAAATATTGTTAGTTATATATAATAGCACCAACTATGAATGATACTATAACTTCCCACTATGACCTCTGTGACTAATTGACATTATTATAGTCACCAACTAGATCATCTATGTCCGACTGATGCTATTGCAGTCACCAACCATGATCTGTGTGACTAACTATGACCTTTATGACTAACTGCTACCACAACTTCCAATTATGACATATATGACTAACTGCTGCTACAACTTTCAATTATGAGACCACAACTTCCAATTATGAATTATGTTAATTTAAATATTTTATTTTGTCATCTAGTTTGATCCGGATTGAATCATTGAATCTTGAAACTTTATTATTTTTTTTATTGATTTGATGTGATCATATTTTGATAACCTTGCTAATAACTCTTAATCGACGGCCGATACTTAAATTAGATGTAACAGATATCCATAAGGATGAGTGTTCTACTCACAGCTTCGTGTGAAGTAGCTGTTGCAAAAGGCTGAAAGCACATTTAATATATTTGGAGATGTAAGGATGGCTTGGGATCACAATAAGTTTTATTTTTATTTTATTTATGATGTTATTTGAAATAAAGCATGTGACATATTATATCATGTTTAATTATTTTTAATAATACTCAAAATAATTTTTAGATATTTTGAGCCATTTAAAAAGAACTTAATTTGTTTTTGAAAAATAACAATAATAATAAGAAAAAAAAATGTACTAAATAAATATATTTTTAATATAAAGGTAAAAGTAAAATAAATAATAAAGAAAAAAAGTGATCCCAAATCTGCCACCATTTAGTTGTTATAGTTCTTGAAAAAAATCAATTCCAATCAGATCTGTGGGGTAGAAGGTCATATCAGGCTGAGTACGAATGAAAATGAATCTACTTGTTTTTTGGTATAATTAGGGGTGGAAATGAGCCCAATTTGAGTTCGTTGCTAATTTATTAATGTCAAATTGAACACCATTCAATTTTGAACAAATGAAAATAAATAAATTATGAGCTAAATATATTAAATTAATACTATGTATATATCTAACTCCTAAACTATAATTTTTACGCATATCAACTTATTCATGCATGAAAAAATATGTGCGTGCGTAAAAATTATTTGTTCGAATATTAGCATGTTGACTTAGTTTATAAATTAATTAACAAAATATGTAAAATACACCTTATTAAATTTGAAGACGTAAACGTAACAAATCTTTTATGCAACTTTTGTTGTGTTCTGAGCTAAAGGATCCTAATTCTAATGGATCCTATATAAATATATTAGAGCATTGAGTCACACAATAATTATCATTAAACTCAAGATATATGACCTTGAAGTTCATTGGGTTAGTATGTTTAAATAAATTAAAAAAAAAGTTAAAAATGATGATTAGTGTTGTAATTACAGAGAGTTAATGGTCGCTTTGACAAATTCCAAGCATTGATTGGATTTTAATGAAGCCTAAATATTAATGACACAATATCATTTACAAAATTAATTTAATTTTTTTAATAACCTAATTCATAACATCTTGATAAATTCTATTTTCTTATATTAATATGTTCATAATTTGAACATTTTAATTTTATTGGTTTCGATAAGTTCAATGCATCAATTTATTCAGTATTTCGGGAAGTAGTAAATATTATTTGAATCAAAGTATTATTTTTTTAGATTAAAAAATATTGTTTTAAAATTTATCTTAAGTCATAACTAAATTTAATAATTTTTTTTTAATTTGAATTAACTAATAAAATTACTAGCTTTATTCAATATATTTAATATCTTGTTATATTTATGATATTAATTTCTTTTTATTTCCAATCACCAACATTTATTAACATTTTGAAAATTAAAAATTATAAACTCTTAAATTCAAATTATTAAATAACGTATGATTTGTTTGATTAATTATTAAATCATCAAACTTAGCATGCAATGATTACTTCTTTTTAGTAATGTTGAGTAGGCTTTATAGTTCATACTCCAACTCCTATACAAGCAACTAGGAGGGCTCATATATGGTCCTATATAATTTAAATAACTCTGAATTTTCTTTCACCAATCCCATCCTTTCCTTTTTTTTTTTTTCTTCTATGATAAAGAGAAAAGTGTATAAATGGAAGCCCTGGTAATTGGAATCACTTTGTTGAAGGGGACACATTTGACTTTTGAGGGTTCCATACTAATGAAGTTGGCACATTTAAGAGCTTGAACTCATGAACATTTTCATACACATTGACTATATGCACCATAAGATTTATGTTGAAGGGAACCTACCCGGATTTGTCCGGCCAGGAACCTACCAGTACCTGTTCGGTTGGGAATTTTTCGGGGTCCTGACCTCGCCTAGCCGGGAGCCTTCACGACTTCTGGTCTAATATTTATGTATTGACTAAAATGCCTCTATCATATCTACATATACTAGGGGTACATTGTGTAATTGTACATTCTCCCATCTCTATAAATAGGGGACTATTTCATGAATAAATGTTACACGATTTTACTGTTCTATAATATGTTTTTGTTCTCCTTGCTCTCTCCCCCCTAGCGCTCTATTCCTTGGGCGTCTCTCTCGGACAATTTTGAATTCAACAAAAATCTTTATGTTAAAGGATTAAATGATTTTTTTTTCAAAAAGTATCAAAAAACTAATTTATGTTATCTTCTTGAAGCCTTTATAGNATATACTAGGGGTACAATGTGTAATTGTACATTCTCCCATCTCTATAAATAAGGGACTATTTCATGAATAAAGGTTACACGATTTTACTGTTCTATAATATGTTTTTGTTCTCCTTGCTCTCTCTCTCTCCCCCTTAGCGCTCTATTCCTTGGGCGTCTCTCCCGGACAATTTTGGATTCAACAAAAATCTTTATGTTAAAGGATTAAATGATTTTTTTTTCAAAAAGTATCAAAAAACTAATTTATGTTATCTTCTTGAAGCCTTTATAGAAAAAAAAAAAATCTTGTAGATAAAAACTATGCCTTTTGGTTTCTTCTCAGAATATAATGTGAGAAATACAAGTATAATGCATTTTATAATCTTAGGCCCCAAGTTCTATATTTATTTCAAAAGTCAATGAAGCCTAGAATTATAAGAAAAGCTTGGCCTTTTTTTCTCACCATGTGAAAGAATCACTTTTGAAAACTTCCTCCCCCATCNGAAACAGATCCAAATGACTCAATTGGAGCCAACGCTTTTTAATTTGACCCTGATTGAGCCCGATTCAATTTCGAGTCGCTCAACTCGAAACCCAATATAACAAACCACGAGCTGATTTTGAGCCGCACAAAATCAATTCGAGTCGATTTCGAGCCGACCCCAACTCAATTTAAAATCACATCGTTAACCAGCCTACAAATGGACTTCTTTGCCAAATGTTTTGTTAATCCTTATCCATATTTCGAAGTTATAATGTCTCACTTCTGCATAACAAAATAAATAATAATTGATACGTCACCAATAAATTTTCATCAACCAGCACGAATCTCGGTGTGATTTTTTGAACAATAAACATCCAAACTTTGATTAAGAGTCATCCAGAGCTCCGATTTCAGCAAACTTATAGTCAAACTAATCGGCTCGATGAGACAGATCTAATGATATGAAAGTCAATCCAATCCAATCCAAATCAAGCCCGTATCAAATCATCAAACCAATCTTGGAGGATCTCCAGGGGCATTTGAAAAGTCAAACGAATATCAAATTTAGCGAGTTAATAGTCGAATCGAGCGTCTAAAAAAAAACGAATCCAACAAGACCAAGATTGTTCAATTCCGACATCATTAAGGCACTCAAATGTCCATTAAACGTCATCTGATCAAAGGGAGCTCTCCGGACTGTCCGATCAAAATGATTCATATTCCTCTATTAATTGCACTCAAAACACTATAAATAGAGCCTCACCCCTCACATGAAGAGGAGGAGACTTAAGAGAGAACTTGAGGCTTTGAGAAGGAGCTCATGTCCAAGATCATCCTCGCCATCGTCGGTCGTCGTCGGCCACCACTGACCGTCGACAACCACCTTCGTCGACCACCGCCGACTGTCATCGACTGTCGTTAACCACCGCTGACCTTCGTCGACCACCGCCGACCGTCCTCGACTGTCGTTAACCACCGCTGACCTCCGTCGACCACCGCCGACCGTCCTCGACTGTCGTTAACCACCGCTGACCTCCGTCGACCACCGCCGACCGTAATCGATTGTCGTCAACTACTATCGATCACCGCCGACCTCCGTCAACCATCGCTGACTAGACGTCGTCAGTTGACGTTGTATTTTGGAAAGTTAGTAATATTTTCCCGCCTATGGGACAAGAGACATCTATAATCCTCAACTTATAGTGTATTTTTACAACTGTGCCAAACCCTGTGATTTTTCCCTTTTACGGGTTTTCCACGTAAAAATTCTTGGTGTTATTACAACTTGATTCATTTTCATCTGAGTGTGTGATGAATCCGCACGCAACGCTAAGACCATAATTCATTACTCTACCATCACAAATTTTCTAGCACGCATCAACAACGAATTGGTCAGCCTCAACAAACTTAATCGTAAACAAACTCTCATTTATTTTAGCGTATTTTATTTAGCTAATTCAGCATATTAATAAGGCAATAAACCTGCCATTGATGGCTAACGAGAATGCAAACATTTCTATATTTATATATTGCGAAAAATTGCATTCATTTAATGAGCTAGCGTTCACAAGAACCAAATTACTATTTCAGCTTCACCGCAGCAAAAGTTTTCTGCTGCCGTCTGGTGGATCTAAGACCAATTTGTGCTAATTTGAGTGCGGGCATTAATTGCAAATGCTAAAAATTAATAAACATTTTAAAAGAAATTCAAAACAGCATTAACGACTGGGTTTTCTTGCCTTTAAATTTTTTGCATTTTTTTCGTTCATTACATATATATACCCCTCCTTTCTTATGTATATACATGTCTATAGCCACACTTCAATTTTTACAAATATATCACCTTAATTATATATGAAAATGTGTATTTCATTTTTCAAAAATTAGGATGTAAACTTACAATGCATTGATTTGGTATGTTTTGTCAGATCGCCTTAAAAGAGGGGAACAACCCATATATCATTCATGGAATAGGGAAAAGGAGATTTGGCCTGAGCAACATAAATGAATACTTTTTAAGTGTTTAAGTTGTTATAGTAGTCACATTAATGGTTAATAATCATGATTTTAAAAATCGGATTGGATTGATTGGTCTGACCAGCTTAATTATGAACTGGTCATTTCACCGGCTCGATCGAAGCTCAAAATTGTTTCTGTATATAATCGAGATTGAATCGGTCAGAATCAAGGTTGAACCAGAGAACCAGTGAACTGCTTCAATTTTTTTTTAAAACTATCGGTTCAAATATTATTTAATTTTAACATTTTAATTTTGAACGGATGATCATAAATAAGATATTTAAATTAAGAAAAATAAAATTACATGTTTTAATTTGTTTAATATATTATTCTAAATATTCAAAAGTATTTTATTAATTTAAAATATTACTTGTTTAATTAGTAAAAATAATATTAAGATATCATTATTATATTATTTAAATTATTTAAATTATTTAAATAATGTCAGCTATTTCAACTCCGATTGAATCATTGAATCTTGAACTTTTAATTTTCTCAATTTGAGGTGTGATCTGATTTTGAGAACCTTGCTATTAACTCTTACTCATCGACCGGTACTTAAAGTAGATGTAACGGATATCCATAAGGAGTGTTTTATGTGAAGTAGTTGTTGCATAAGATCGATAGCTCATTTAATATATTTGGAGATGTAAGGATGGTTTGGGATCACATAAAATTTTTATTTTTATTTTATTTTATTTATGATGTTGTTTGAAATAAAGCATGTGACATATTATGAGTTGTTTAATTATTTTTAGATATATTCAAAATAATTTGTACATATTTTGAGCCATTTTTTAAAAAAAAAACTTAATTTGTTTTTGAAAAATAGCAATAAAAATATGAAAAAAAATGTAGTAAATAAATATATTTTTTTTGAAATAAAGGTAAGAAAAAAACTGATCCTAAATCCGCCCAAGAGAAAACACCACTTCACCTTATAATTCCGAAAAAAATAAATTCCAATCAAATCCATGGGATAGAAGGTCGTATTAGATTGAGTACGAATGAAAATGGATCTGTTTGTTTTCTCGTATAATTACCGGTGTAAATGAGACAAATTTGAGTTTGTTGCTGATTTATTCATGTCAAATTGGACAAGATTCAATTTTGAACAACTGAAAATAAATAAATTATGAGCTAAATATATTAAATTAATACTATTTATATATCTAACATCTAAACTATAACTTTTACACATACCATCCAATTTATACATGAAAATATATGTGTCAGTGTAAATATTGTTAGTTATATATAATAGCACCGACTAAGAATGATGCTACAACTTCCCACTATGACCTCCGTGACCAATTGACATTATTACGGTCACTAACTAGATCCTCTATGTCCAACTGATGCTATTGCAGTCTCCAACCATGACATATGTGACTAACTATGACCTTTATGACTAACTGCTACCGCAACTTCCAATTATGACCTATATGACTAACTGCTGCTACAACTTTCAATTATGACTTATATAGCTAACTACTGCTACAACTTCAAATTATAACCTATGTTAATTTAAATATTTATTTTGTCATCTAGTTCGATCCCGATTGAATCATTGAATCTTGAAACATTATTATTTTTTTTATTGATTTGATGTGATCTTATTTTGATAACCTTGATAATAACTCTTAATTGACCGTCGATACTTAAGTTAGATGTAACAGATATCCATAAAGAGTGTTTTAATCACAGCTTCATGTGAAGTAGTTCTTGCATATGGCTGAGGGTCTGTTTGGGGCAGCTGCAACTTATTGAATAATCTGTTGATAAGCCGATTAAGAATAATCTGTTGATAAGCTAGGTGCGGTGGCTATTGCAAATTTTTTTTTTTTTGGAAAAGTCAGATTACTGCAAGAAAGCTGCCACCGCACCTAGATAGGTGCGGTCCGAAAACGTTGTTTTCAGCGTTTTCAAAACGCATCAGCTGCCAAAACGCACTTTACCCAAACAAGTTAGGTGCGTTTTCAAAATGCTATCGCACTAAATAAGCTGCCCCGAACGGGTCCTGAAAGCGCATTTAATATATTTGGAGATGTAAGGACGGTATGGCTAACTGTTGCTACAACTTCCAATTATGACCTATATGGCTAACTGCTGTTACAACTTCCAATTATGACCTATATGGCTAACTGCTACTACAACTTCCAACTATGATCTATGTTAATTTAAATATTTATTTTGTCATCTAGTTCGACCCTGATTGAATCATTGAATCTTGAAACTTTATTATTATTTTTATTTATTTGATGTGATCTTATTTTGATAACCTTGCTAATAACTCTTAATTGACCGCCGATACTTAAATTAGATGTAACAGATATCCATAAGAAGGAGTGTTTTTATCACAACTTCATGTGAAGTAGTTGTTGCATATGACTGAGGGTCTGTTTGGGGCAACTGAAACTTATTGAATAATCTATTGATAAACCGATTAAAAAAAATCTGTTGATAAGCTAGGTGCGGTGACTATTGCAAATTTTTATTTTTTTGAAAAAGTCAGATTACTGTCAGAAAGCTGCCACCACACCTAGATAGGTGCGGTCTGAAAACGTTGTTTTCAGCATTTTCAAAACGAATCAGCTGCCAAAACGATGTTTACCCAAACAGGTTAGGTGCGTTTTCAAAATGTCACCGCACTAAATAAGCTGCCCCGAACGGGTCCTGAAAGCGCATTTAATATATTTGGAGATGTAAGGACTGTTTGTGACCACATATCATTTTTATTTTATTTTTATTTTATTTATGATGTTGTTTGAAATAAAGCATGTGACATATTATATCATGTTTAATTATTTTTAATAATACTCAAAATAATTTTTAGATATTTTGAGCAATTTTAAAAAGAACTTAATTTTTTTTTGAAAAATAACAATAATAATAAGAAAAAAAATGTACTAAACAAATATATTTTTAATATAAAGGTAAAAGTAAAATAAATAATAAAGCAAAAAAGTGATTCCAAATCAACCCATAAAAAAACACACCATTTAGTTGTTATAGTTCTTGAAAAAAATCAATTCCAAGCAGATCTATGGGGTAGAAGGTCTTATCAGGTTGAGTACGAATGAAAATGAATCTACTTGTTTTTTCGTATAATTAGGGGTGGAAATCAGTCGAATTTGAGTTTGTTGCTAATTTATTAATGTCAAATTGAACACGATTCAATTTTGAACAAATGAAGATAAATAAATTATGAGCTAAATGTATTAAATTAATATTATTTATATATCTAACACCTAAACTATAATTTTTGCGCATATCAACTTATTTATGCATGAAAATATATGTGCGTGCGTAAAAATTATTTGTTTGAACATTAGCATGTTGACTTAGTTTATAAATTAATTAACAAAATATGTAAAATACACCTTATTAAATTCGAGGACATAAACACAACCAATCTTTTATACAACTTTTGTTGTGTTATGAGCTCAATGATCCTAATTCCAATGGATCCTAAATAAATATATTATAGCATTGAGCCACACAATAATTATCAGTAAACTCAAGATATATGCCTTGAAGTTCATTGGGAAAGTATGATTAAATAAATTTGAAATATTTGTATTCAAATCATCCGTTTCGACAAGAGGAATTCGACGAGTCTAAGTTCACTTAATTCTATGGTCATTAAAACTCTCAAATAAATAAGAAATCCTATATAGTCAAGGCAAATCAATAAGTGTCATTTGATTAGGGGGTTACGAGAAATTTCACCAAATGATTAAAATACTCCTCCCCAAAATGTTATAAATAAACCCCTTCTCATCACCTGAGGGAGAGGGACAAGGAGTCAAATTCCATTCTTGTTATTGACTAAAGACCCAACAATAACTCCCGACTTTTGTAGCCATCGACCATTGACGTCCAATTCTTACCGGTCGTCGTAAAAAAAGAAACAGTAGCAGGGAAACAATCGCCCCCACTCGCTGTCATCAATAAACTTTGCTAGCTAGTGAAGTATACTGAATATGATGTAACGACATATACCTTATACGGTGTAATGAATAATGTTGTATTAAAGTCACCCCTTGACCATCATCGCTCATCGTCCACCAACCACTCTCGACCATCGCCTGCAGCCCCCGCTCGCCACTTTTGGTAAAGTTTGCTAGCTAACTGTGTATCTCAAATATGGTGTAAAGGCATATCTTGAATACGGTGTTGGGACGTAACTTGAATACAGTGCTGCGATGCATCTCGAATACGATGTAAATGAATAATTGAAGATTTTACAATAACTATCAATGACAATTGCTTACGACCATATTTAGAATAGAGCAATTCTTATATACTCCTTAAGTTTTCTATATGTCGTATACAAGCAAGTGCTATCACTATTGTAAAATAATAAATTTAAGAGAAGGATTACATCTACTAACCAGAGTAGCACCAACTATGACATGTGTGGCCAACTAACGCTACTACAATTTCCCACTATGGTCTCTGTGACCAATTGACATTATTACAGTTACCAACTACATCCTCTATGTCAAACTGATGCTACTGCAGTCACCAACCATGATCTGTGTGACCAACTATGACATTTATGGCTAACTGCTACCACAACTTCGAATTATGACCTACACGGCTAACTGCTACTACAACTTTCAATTATAACTTATGTGGCCACTACAACTTCCAATTATGACATATGTAAATTTAAGTATTTATTTCGTCATCTAGTTCAATTCCAATTGGATCATTGAATCTTGAATCTTTATTATTTTTTTATTGATTTGATGTGATCTTATTTTGATAATATTGCTATTAACTCTTAATCGACGGCCGACACTTAAATTAGATGTAACAAATATCCATAAGAATGAGTGTTTTACTCACAGCTTCATGTGAAGTAGTTGTTGCAAAAGGCCGATAGCTCATTTAATATATTTGGAGATGTCAGGATGGTTTGGGATCACATAGCATTTTTATTTTTATTTTTATTTTATTTATGATGTTATTTGAAATAAAGCATGTGACATATTACATCATGTTCAATTATTTTTAATAGTACTCAAAATAGTTTTTAGATATTTTGAGCCATTTTAAAAAAAGCTTAATTTATTTTTGAAAAATAACAATAATAATATGACAAAATGCACTAAACAAATATATTTTTAATATAAAGCTAAAAGTAAAATAAATAATAAACAAAAAAAAAATCCCCAAATCTGCCCATAAAAAAACACCATTTAGTCGTTATAGTTTTTGCAAAAAATCAATTCCAATCAGATCCATGGGGTAGAAGGTCGTATCAGGTTGAGTGCGAATGAAAATGAATCTACTTGTTTTTTCGTATAATTAGGGGTGGAAATGAGCAGAATTTGAGTTTGTTGCTAATTTATTAATGTCAAATTGAACACGATTCTTTTATACTCCTTAAG
>JXCR01090960.1:257340-283568 GCA_002079205.1 Phalaenopsis hybrid cultivar | reverse complement strand
GTTCTTCCTTAATTGAATAGAAGTTAGCTTGACCCTTCTATCAGGTGGAAAATCCTTGCACTCAAATATCCGTTCCATTGTTTGGAGTCACTCGATGAACTAATCAGAATCCAGAGACTCAAATTTGACAAGTCAATCTTCACTCTAATACCCTATATTTTTCTGTGATATTTCATGTCAAATCATTGGAGTATTGATTATTCATCACTATAAACTTTTTGATGGAAGAGTTTCACTCCCTCTTCTCGATATGACGAGTTACCATTATAATTATGGGTGATCCTATCGAGCTGTCTCCTCTCAAAGGCAGTAAACATATATTGCAGTGGAAGGATTTACCGCTTAATATCCTCCATGATAAATTCATGGAACTATCTTTGAGTGTTTCTCCTATGTGGCATTATGTCCTTTTCTCCCAATCAGGGTTTCAGCGCATGTAGGAATGCAAATGAAAGTTAGGGCCAAAAGCTTAGATTTTGGTGATGATGTCAAGGCAAATTTTTGGTGGAGTAGGAAGGTCGGATTTTAAAAATTTAGGGTTAAGACCACAAATTGCGTTAGGAATGGTTATTTATCGGTATGAATATTTTTTTTTTTAATTTTAAATTTTGGGTAAGAAAGAAAAAATCTAAAAACCTAAGATTTATCATACCAGATGACACCGTTCTAGGGCTTCTATAAGGTATTTAGGAAGCGGATTTAGAGTGGAGGTGGTTATGGAATAGCAAATGAATGATATTGGACAACACATTTGAGTTGTTTGACAGCTATCCCTGTTGAAAACAATAGGACGAAGGGCAAAACAGTGTGGCACGGAGTTTGAGGAGATTCACCATTTATTCCTGCACATACTGCAGACGTACCACTTGCAAAAGAAAAATGATAAAACACTCGTTAGATTAGAAACCAGAGATATGATCTCTAAAACCATAAACAAATCTCAAAAATCAACCTAAAACGGAAAACAAAACATATAAATAGTCTCCCAATAAAAAATAACCTAATTAGGAATAAAGAAATAGNTCGACACCTAGTTCTTTTACTAGCCCAGTAAGTCATAATGCTTCTTTAGCAGCTTCAGCTACTGTCATGTACTCAGTTTCAGTTATGGATAATCCCACAATAAATTGAACTATTGATTTTCAACATATCGACCCTCCACCAAGAGTAAACACATATCCAATTGTAGACCTTCAGTCATTCAAATCACCTGCATAGTTTGAATTCATGTACCCCACAACTGAAGGATCATTCTGCTGATTGCCAAAAATAATTTCATGTCATACAGTACCCTCAGATACCTGAAAATCCACTTGACTGTTTCCCAATGTCGAATTCCAGAGCAGACTTGACTAACAGCATGAGCCAAATCAGGGCAAGGCGAGTACACTTCATTGCATACATCAAACAGCCAACCGCACTGGCATATGGAACCTTATCATGTCTTCGATTTCTCTATCTGTCTTAGGACACTATTCTAAAGAAAGTTTAAAATGATTTGTCAATAGAGTGCTCACAGGCTTTGTTTTGCTCATCTCAAACTTGTCTAGCACTTTCTCAACATAGTCTCGTTGAGATAAACATAATCGTCTTGAGTCTCTATCTCGATGAATCTCCATTCAAAAAATCTTTTTTGTAGGACTCAAATCTTTCATGTCAAATTTCTGTCTCAGTAAAACTTGTATCCTTTGACATCTTATTGTAGCCCAAGAAGATGTACTTCTTGGATTTTGGATCAAGTTTTGATCTTTCATCTTCAGGTACATGCACATAAGCAGGACAACCAAAAATTCGTAAGATAACATGACAAACTCACAGTCTCTGCCCAGAAGCTTTTAAGAAACTCTGCATTTAGTCTCAAACATCTTGCCCTTTCAGTTAAGGACTTGTTCATCCTTTCTGCAACGTCATTCTGTTGTAGTGTCTTGCGCACTAAAAAATGTCTCTAAATCTCATACTCACAAAATTTCTAAAACTACGAATTTATATACTCTATCATTATCAGACCTCAAATACTTGATATTTCTGGCAATTTGGTTCTCAACCTCAGTTTTCCACAACTTAAATTTAGAGAAAACTTCATATTTCTGCTTCAAGAAATACACCCAAACTTTCATGGAGAAATCATCAATAAAGGTAACAAAATACAGAGATCCTCCTAATGACGATTCTCTGGTAGAGGTCCATACATCAGAGTGCACATAATTAAGAATCTCTTCAGTTTTATGTTTCTAGTCATGAAATTGATTCTAGTCTGTTTTCCAAGAAAACAAAACTTAAAAAAATCGAGCTTGCAAATTTTAACACCATGCAACAAATTTTTTTATGCAATTCAGTCATCCCACGTTCACTGAGATGACCCAAACGCATATGTCACAGTTTTGTATTATTAATCATCTGACTCAACTGAATGAATTTCATCTACAACTGTACTCCCCAACAGTCTGTAGATATTACCTGCATTTAATGTTCCTTTCATCACAATCAATGCACTCTTAATAATTATGATAATTTTTCTATCATCATCTGCTTTAGGAATAAATCATTTCTATGTAAAGTGCACAAGGAAATCAAATTCTTCTTTAAATCTAAAATATGTCTGACATCACATAATCTTCTAACAGTGTCATCATACATCTTAATCATGATATCACCAATACCACCAATATTACAACATATATCATCACCTAAATAGAC
This sequence comes from Phalaenopsis hybrid cultivar, assembly GCA_002079205.1. NCBI lineage: Eukaryota > Viridiplantae > Streptophyta > Magnoliopsida > Asparagales > Orchidaceae > Phalaenopsis > Phalaenopsis hybrid cultivar. The sequence goes on along the minus strand of JXCR01090960.1, from coordinate 280,871 downwards.
AGAGTTAAAATTAGATAATTTGTATTAAGTAAATCACTCTCTGTTTATGTGATAAGAGCATCTTGAATCGAGAATTCATGCATCCAGGAACTGAGTTAATTAATCTGAAAGCATATCACCATCACTGCAATCTAAATTGTCACTCTGCACCACATTTACAAACTTGGATGATGCATCACGTTTCTCTTCAATTTGCTTCTTGAGCTTGGGACAATCTCTCTTCATATGACCAGGCTCCTTGCACTTTTAGCAATGAATCATCTTCTTGTCTTTAGACTTTTATCTGGAATTTCGTCTTCCAGAACACTCATTCTATTTCTTCCTTTTACGATCCTGATTACCCTTAATATATAAATTATCACCATGAGAATTTTCCCCTCCATTCTGCTTCCACTGGTTGTGAGCCAACAATGCTACAGTAATATCATCAACTTTGATTGTTTCTTTCTCATATATAAGAGTAGTCACTAGGTGTTCGTAAAAGGAAGACAATGAACACAACAAAATCATTGATCGATCTTAATCCTCAATACTTATATCAAGTCGTGATAAATCTGTGATTATTTGATTAAAGGCATTCACATGCTGCACCAGATCAGAATCTTCTTGCATCTTCAACCATATAGTTTTTTCTTCAAATATAATTTATTTGTTAGAAATTTGGACATAAACTATGTTTCCAATTTCTTTCATACCTCTTCTGAAGATTTTAGATTCATTACATTATACATAACCTAATCTGTCAGACATAAACGTATGTTTGATGTCACTCGTTGTTTCAATTTTCCACAATTTTCATCATTCATGGTATATGGTTTTTTTGTCCGCAAAGCCTTCAAGATTCATTGTTGTGCCAACAAATCTTTCACCCTTATTTGTCACAATCTAAAGTTTTCGGTTCCATCAAACTTCACCACTTTGAATTTGCACCAGAAATTGTCATTTGAAATTAGTCATGCCGCAAACTTTTCCTGTGAATTCCTCTGACACAGTTGTTGAATTGCTCACCCAAATTCCTTCGTACAAAATCCTTCACCGAAAAGCTCCTTCCCGAACTGATCCTCTTGCATAACCGTCATGCGATCTTCAATCTATTGCGGAAGAAGCCCACATAGAATGCCGCGAACCCGCGCCACACCCTCGTCGTGTCTTCTTCGTCCTTCGTGTGCCAAACTCTTATGTCCTAAAATATCGCTCTGATACCACTTGTTAAGAATGTTAAGGCAAAGAAAAAGCAAGAATTGATTCAAATTCATAAATAAACACAGATTTAACGAGGTTCGGCAAAGATGACTACGTCTTCGGGAGCAAAGCGCGGTTTTCCTTTCAATTCTGAAAAAGAGTACAAGATCCTCTTAGNATATATCATGATTCTCATGCAAGAAGTTTGTATATTCTGATTATTGTGCATCAGAAAGAGAAAAATCAACTTTTACCACCTGTGGAGTATATTCATTCGATAATGAGATATGAATCAAGTTTTCCTTAAGAGAAGCCTTCTGAGATGTCTTCATCCCAAAGGAATAAGATTTTGATGCTGGGGTTACTCATGGGCAAGGTTGAGCTGCATGGAACAGATTGGTAGAACTAGCGATGGCAAGGGAGTTGACGTCATGTTGTGGCAAAAGGAGAATTCCCGCTTNAATGTATAATTATTTTAGGGTCAACTCTAAACATATCTACGAGACTACTTAAAAAAATATATCATGATTCTCATGCAAGAAGTTTGTATATTCTGATTATTGTGCATCAGAAAGAGAAAAATCAACTTGTGCCGCCTTCATTCGATAATGAGATATGAATCAAGTCTTCCTTAAGAGAAGCCTTCTGAGATGTCTTCATCCCAAAGGAATAAGATTTTGATGCTGGGGTTACTCATGGGCAAGGTTGAGCTGCATGGAACAGATTGGTAGAACTAGCAAGGGCAAGGGAGTTGGCGTCATGTTGTGGCAAAAGGAGAATTTCCGCTTGATGGATAGGACGACCCACACGACTATTCTAAAGCTAGGTAACCTCATTTGGCGTTCAAACCTAACTGAGTGGCCCCATTCATTTCAAATTGGTCTTAGTTGTCAAGCGTCCTTTAGAAGTTGAAGGATATTGTTTAAAGACTCTTCCATCCTGAGGATGCAAGCTTCTATGGACCTTAGTTAGCAATGTGCACTTCCCAGAAATGAAAGAAGCAGAAGTTTGACGCCTTACTTTAAAGATTGTTCCATGGAAATAAATGATGGACATTGGAGTGGGAAGCTCTTTTGTTGTGAATATATCAATTGGCCATTGCATGAGTGATTCCGGAGCTCACAAAAGTGGTATCATTTTTCACAAATGACATCAAACTGTTTCATATAGAAAAAATTCACGATATTTAAGTAAAAAAAAGAAATTTTGCATTTTAGATTTGCACAAAAATCACAAATACAAACAGATTGAAAAAATCACAAGAGATGCAAATATGCGTGTGTGTGTGCGCGCGCGAGAAAAACTTGAAAAGAAAAAAATTATGAAGCATGGTCCAATTAAAATAATTTCATTGTATAAACATAATGTTGAGAATCGATGCAAATCCAGAAAGAAACACAGAGATTTAACAAGATTCGATAAAGATGTCTACGTCCTCGGGAGCAGAGCGGCAGTTTTTCCTTTTCAATTTTGAAAAAGAATACAAGATCCCCTTAGGATTACAATACATCATATATATGACATGCAATATGTAATTACAAAATTACCCTTGTACCGTACCGCGGGAAGCTGCCCCCGCACCCCCAGCCAACATAACAAAACTCCCCCAATTGGGCAAATATTTCCGCTCTGCTGGCTCGCTCCGTTCTGCTCCAGTATCTGTCTCTTATCTGATATATGAGTCATATCTAACAAATATCCACCTTAGCAGATATCCAACCCTTCAGGAAAAAGATACTTGGGAGTTTCTCAAATAACAAAGTGGGTTGTGCCACCATGCTTGTCTAGCAACTGTAAATATTCAACAAGTTCAAGCAATACAATAACTTGTTGATATTAACTGACATGGTGAACATATCAGTTGCATTCTCATTAGTATGAACCTTATGCAACATAATCTCACCAGAAGCAATTAATTCTCTGATCTTGTGACACCTGACATTAATATGCTTAGTTCTCGCATGATACACCTGATTTTTAGCCAAATAAATAGCACTTTGACTATCACAATGCAACTAAACTCCATATTGCTCGACACCTAGTTCTTTTACTAGCCCAGTAAGCTATACTGCTTCTTTAGCAGCTTCAGCTACTGTCATGTACTCAGTTTCAGTTATGGATAATCCCACAATAAATTGAACTGTTGATTTCCAACATATCGGCCCTCCACCAAGAGTAAACACATATCCAATTGTAGACCTTCAGTCATCCAAATCACCTGCATAGTTTGAATTCATGTACCCCACAACTGAAGGATCATTCTGCTAATTGCCAAAAATAATTTCATGTCATACAGTACCCTCAGATACCTGAAAATCCACTTGACTGTTTCTCAATGTCGAATTCCAGAGCAGACTTGACTAACAGCATGAGCTAAATCAGGGCAAAGCGAGTACATACCATTGCATACATCAAACAGCCAACCGCACTGACATATGGAACCTTGTCATGTCTTTGATTTCCCTGCCTGTCTTAGGACACTATTCTAAAGAAAGCTTAAAATGATTTGTCAATAGAGTGCTCACAGGCTTTGTTTTGCTCATCTCAAACTTGTCTAGCACTTTCTCAACATAGTCTCGTTGAGATAAACATAATCGTCTTGAGTCTCTATCTCGATGAATCTTCATTCCAATAATCTTTTTTGCAGGACTCAAATCTTTCATGTCAAATTTCTGTCTCAGTAAAACTTGTATCCTTTGACACTTTATTGTAGCCCAAGAAGATGCACTTCTTGGATTTTGGATCAAGTTTTGATCTTTCATCTTCAGGTACATGCATATAAGCAGGACAACCAAAAATTCATAAGTGATTAAAATTAACTGGATTATCTGTCCATACTTCTTTTGTAACTTTACAACCCAATGATGTCCGAGGTAATCTATTAATAAGATAACATGACAAACTCACAGTCTCTGCCCAGAAGCTTTTAAAAAGCCCTGCATTTAGTCTCAAACATCTTTCCCTTTCAGTTAAGAACTTGTTCATCCTTTCTGCAACGTTATTCTGTTGTGTCTTGCGCATTAAAAAATGTCTTTAAATCTCATACTCACAAAATTTCTAAAACTACGAATTTGTATACTCTGTGTCATTATCAGACCTCAAATACTTGATATTTTTGTCACTTTGGTTTCCCACCTCAGTTTTCCACAACTTAAATTTAAGGAAAACTTCATGTTTCTGCTTCAATAAATACATCCAAACTTTCATGGAGAAATCATCAATAAAGGTAACAAAATACAGAGGTCCTCCTAATGACGATTCTCTGGTAGGGGCCCATACATCAGAGTGCACATAATTAAGAATCTCTTCAGTTTTGTGTTTTAGTCATGAAATTGATTCTAGTCTGTTTTCCAAGAAAACAAAACTTATAAAAATCGAGCTTGCAAATTTTAACACTATGCAACAAAGTTTTTTTATGCAATTCAGTCATCCCACGTTCACTGAGATGACTCAAACGCATATGTCACGGTTTTGTATTATTAATCATCTGACTCAACTGAATGAACTTCACTTACAATTGTACTCCCCAACAGTCTGTAGATATTACCTGCAGTTAATGTTCATTTCATCACAATCAATGCACTCTTAATAATTATGATAATTTCTTTATCATCATCTGCTTTAGAAATAAATCATTTCTATGTAAAGTGCACAAGGAAATCAAATTCTTTTTTAAATCTAAAATATGTTTGACATCACATAATCTTCTAACAGTGTCATCATACATCTCAATCCTGATATCATCAATACCACCAATATTGCAACATATATCATCACCTAAATAGACAGTCAGAATTAGATAATTTGTATTAAGTAAATCACTCTTTGTTTATGTGATAAGAACATTTTGAATCGAGAATTCATGCATCCAGGAACTGAGTTAATTAATCTGAAAGTATATCACCATCACTGCAATCTAAATTGTCACTCTGCACCACATTTACAGACTTGGATGATGCATCACGTTTCTCTTCAATCTGCTTCTTGAGCTTGGGACAATCTCTCTTCATATGACCAGACTTCTTGCACTTTTAGCAATGAATCATCTTTCTGTCTTTAGACTTTTCTCTGGAATTTCGTCTTCCAGATCATTTATTCTCTTTCTTCCTTTCACGATCCTGATTACCCTTAACATATAAATTATCACCATGAGAATTTTCCCCTACATTCCGCTTCCGCTGGTTGTGAGCAAACAATGTTACAGTAATATCATCAACTTTGATTGTTTCTTTCTCATATATAAGAGTAGTCACTAGGTGTTCGTAAAAAGAAGATAATTAACAGAATAAAATAATTGCTCGATTTTAATCCTCAATACTTATATCAAGACGTGATAAATCTGTGATTATTTGATTGAAGGCATTCACATGCTGCACCGGATCAGAATCTTCTTGCATCTTCAGCCCATACAGTTTTTTCTTCAAATACAATTTATTTGTTAGAGATTTGAACATAAACTGTGTTTTCAATTTCTTTCATACCTCTTCTGAAGATTTTAAATTCATTACATTATACATAACCTCATCTGTCAGACATAAACGTATGTTTGTTGTCGCTCGTTGTTTCAATTTTCCACAATCTTCATCATTCATGGTATATGGTTTTATTGTCCGCAAAGTCTTCAAGATTCATTGTTGTGCCAATAAATCTTTCACCCTTGTTTGTCACAATCTAAAGTTTTGGGTTCCATCAAACTTCACCACTTTGAATTTTGCACTAGAAATTGTCATTTGAAATTAGTCCTACCGCGAACTTTTCCTATGAATTCCTCTGACACAGTTGTCGAATTGCTCACCCAAATTCCTTCGTACAAAATCCTTCACCGAAAAACTCCTTCCCGAACTGATCCTCTTGCATAACCGTCATGCGATCTTCAATCTATCGCGGGAGAAGCCCACATAGAATGCCGCGAACCCTCGCCAAACCCTCGTCGTGTCTTCTTCGTCCTTTTTGTGCCAAACTCTTATGCCCTAGAATATCGCTCTGATACCACTTGTTAAGAATGTTAAGGCAAAGAAAAAGCAAGAACGATTCAAATCCATAAAGAAACACAGAGATTTAACGAGATTCGGCAAAGATGACTACGTCTTCGGGAGCAAAGCACGGTTTTCCTTTCAATTCTGAAAAAGAGTACAAGATCCTCTTAAGGTTTCATATTGATGGATATGCACATCATTAAACTAATGTTCAGAACAAAATTTTAAAAACTATTTTACCCCGTTGACAGCATTCGGTTCCGCAGTATCTGCGACCTTCGAGACTGCAATCTGTTAGCTACAATATAGCATTCCTACAAGCGTAAAGCCAAAGCGACGCAACATCGTTGCTAGTGTTCCAGGCAATGAGAGACCTCAGCACCCGCAATGCCCTCTCATACGATAAGCAGGCCTGCAAAATTCTCCTTCAAAAAGAGGAAAAGTTTTTATTAGTGCTCCAACTAGTTAGGTATATAATTAGAAACGCCTTCCTTGTTCAAAATAAACAAAGAATGAAGAGAGTAACAAGAAAAGGTNTTATTAGTGCTCCAACTAGTTAGGTATATAATTAGAAACGCCTTCCTTGTTCAAAATAAACAAAGAATGAAGCGGGAGCATTGTACCTGCGAGAGAATGCGCTCTTCGGGGGATTATACCGGCATGAGAGAGTAACAAGAAAAGGTCCGGCGATAGCTTCGTTGCCTCCGGCAAGCTCCAGCAGGCAAGTAGAGGAATAGAATAAGAGGTGGGGGAGAAAGGATATAGGGTTTTCGAAAGGTGTGCTCGNGCTCCAGCAGGCAAGTAGAGGAATACAATAAGAGGTGGGGGAGAAAGGATATTAGGGTTTTCGAAAGGTGTGCTCTCGCGAGAGCTAGAAAGCAAACGAGGAAATAGAATCAGGCGAAGATGACGGAGTGGAAGCAGTGGGGTGGCGGTAAGCATGCTCGTTCCTAAGCATTTTGCAGTTCATCTAGCCGCAAGTTTTCTGTCGAATTCACGTACGCAAATATTTCCCTGGATTTAGGGTGTGTTTGCGCTATTTGAGTGTTTCTAAATAAATGAAAAAAAAAATTTATTGTTATATTTTTTATAATAAATTTGTTCATAATAGTACATTTTTATATTTAAAAATAAATTTTCACTTTCAACATTACAAATAAAGATAAACATCTAACTAAATAATCAGTATTGCGATTATTAAATTTTAAAAAAATAACTACTAAAATAATAATTAATAATATGATAATATATTTTAAAAATATAGCTAATGTATGTCACATGATAAGCCGTCCTCTAAAAAAATTTTATATGCACGATCACTCTTAGCGATGGAATCCTTCAACTCATTTGTCTATCTAAAGAAGTTACGGTTTTATGTTCTTCTCCTTGGACACCTATAAAAAGTTTCTCCTGTAGTTATGTGGTTTTCGTGAAGTAAGTAGGGAACTTTGTAGTCCGCACTAGCAATACAATGCTCTGGAGGTAACGAAAATCTCCGAGCTCATCATTCCTGGAAGCTTAAAAACACAAAGCACATAACCTTATATGTAACATTAGCAAAAAATTAATAATATAAGTAATCAATTAAAGTTTTATGCAACTGTGAAGTCTCAAAGGAAACAACATATAAGTCAACGAATCTGTCACTACAAGAAGACAAAAAACCTTTTAAAAAAATGTTCTTGATTATTTTTAACCCACATAATACCGAGCTTGCATGTTTCATAGANGTGCTCGCGCGAGAGCTAGAAAGCAAACGAGGAAATAGAATCAGGCGAAGATGACGGAGTGGAAGCAGTGCGGTGGCGGTAAGCATGCTCGTTCCTAAGCATTCTGCAGTTCATCTAGCCGCCAGTTTTCTGTCGAATTCACGTACGCAAATATTTCCCTGGATTTAGGGTGTGTTTGCGCTATTTGCGTGTTTCTAAATAAATGAAAAAAAAAAAATTTATTGTTATATTTTTTATAATAGATTTATTCATAATAGTACATTTTTATATTTGAAAATAAATTTTCACTTTCAACATTACAAATTAAAATAAACATCTAACTAAATAATGAGTATTAAGATTATTAAATTTAAAAAAATAATTATTAAAATAATAATTAATAATATGATAATATATTTAAAAAATATAGCTAATGGATGTCACATGATAAGCCTTGCTCTAAAAAAATTTTATATGCACGATCACTCTTAGCGATGGAATCCTTCAACTCATCTATCCATCTAAAGAAGTTACATTTTTATGTTCTTCTCCTTGGACACCTATAAAAAGTTTCTCCTGTAGTTATGTGGTTTTCGTGAAGTAGGGAACTTTGTAGTCGGCACTAGCAGTACAATGCTCTGGAGGTAACGAAAATCTCCGAGCTCATCATTCTTGGAAGCTTAAAAACACAAAGCACATAACCTTATATGTAACATTAGCAAAAAATTAATAATATAAGTAATCAATTAAAGTTTTATGCAACTGTGAAGTCTCAAAGGAAACAACATATAAGTCAACGAATCTGTCACTACAAGAAGACAAAAAACCTTTTAAAAAAATGTTCTTGATTATCTTTAACCCACATAATACCGAGCTTGTGTGTTTCATGGATGCATATCACCAAAAAAAATGTCGTCTAGAAGAATCTTAAAAACCATAGCACTAAAAAGGGAGATGAGCCTAGTTGACTTCATTGAGATTTTAGACGTGACAATAGCCAATAGCGACATATATGACATTCAAAATAACTCTTAAGGTTGAATGTCTTATCATAGACCTCCAAAACTCACAAAAAAAACATGCAATATTTAGATTATGTTTATTGCTCACAGTTCATCGCTCATCCAAGTGGAAAAGAATACATAAATAAGGAAAAGAAATATACATGATTTGCATAAAATATTGATAAAATAAACATTAAATGCATAAGAAAAGAAAATATACACGACTTGTATAAAATACTAATACAATAAGCAGTAAATGTTTTCAACACACACTACAAATAAAATAACAACAGAAGTAGATGTTCTCTTCATTCAACCTCCAACTATAACATCTGTAATTTGTTTTTTCAATCTACCACCTCACTTGCACCTTCCCTATCTTGAGTGCAAGCCTTAGGCATATCAATTTCGGCTTGTGACAAAGATTGTCCAAAAAGATATTCATACGCATTAGGACGAGCATTTGAATGATATTCTTTAGCTCTATTAAAATCAATGACGTTGAGAGAAAGATGTCGTCAAATATAGTTGTGGAGAGTCATCACAGAGAGCACAATCTACACTTGTTTAGAAAATGGATATGTAGGCATGTCGCGCAGTATAACCCATTTTTTCTTCCAAACTACAAATGTCCTTTCAATGACACTGAGTAAGAAGTGTCTCTTGTTGAACATTTTCTTTTGCCCCGAGTGATATTACTGACTCTCTCAAAGTCAGGTATGTGATATTTCNCAAATAAAATAACAACAGAAGTAGATGTTCTCTTCATTCAACCTCCAACTATAACATCTGTAATTTGTTTTTCAATTCTACCACCTCACTTGCACCTTCCCTATCTTGAGTGCAAGCCTTAGACATATCAATTTCGGCCTGTGACAAAGATTGTCCAAGAAGATATTCATATGCATTAGGACGAACATTTGAATGATATTCTTTAGCTCTATTAAAATCAATGACGTTGAGAGAAAGATGTCGTCAAATATAGTTGTGGAGAGTCATCACAGATAGCACAATCTACACTTGTTTAGAAAATGGATATGTAGGCATATCGCGCAGTCTAACCCATTTTTTCTTCCAAACTACAAATGTCCTTTCAATGACACTGAGTAAGAAGTGTCTCTTGTTGAACATTTTCTCCTGCCCCGAGTGATATTACTGGCTCTCTCAAAGTCAGGTATGTGATATTTGGTATCAAAATAGGGTTTTAGATACCCTCTTTGTAACGGATATCCAATAATGACCAAATAAGATTTACCTGACAATAATACAATGAGTAGTTTGTCGAAGAACAATATCTGACTAGTTCAGTCTCAAGCAACCCTGAAGGTAGATGAGGAAAGTATTTAAGTTCACATAATATTTATCATATCACTACCCAAGCCCGTGGATCCTCTTTCCAGGTTTTCTAATCTTTTTTAGTTCATTTCATTTTTTTTAATTATGTCATGTCGTACTCTCTGCCTGCACTTTCTTTGAACCTTTTTAATAATATTATGTCTATTCCGAATTTGACCTCCTTGAGGCAAAGATTGCAGAATATTATTTCCGTATCTTTATCCTACATAGCATATGAACCGGCTTCTTTTGTCTTAATCATTGTATTACTAGCATAAAAAAAACTAATCAACATAAATATTTGTCATAAGAAAATGTTTACCACAATTCAAAGAAAAATAGTAATATTATAATAACATCACAGTTGTTTAGACAGCAATCTGCATACCACCTCCATACCACACAACTACACCATCTCTGCATCCACACACATCCGCCTCCACTACCACCACCTCCATACACCAACTTATACACACCACCACTGCATCCGCCTCCACTACCACTACCTCCACACACTAACACATTCACACCACCAATGCCACCACCTTCAAGCACCAACACCTCAACACACTAACATTTCAACTTACCAACACATCCACACCACTACTACCACTACCTCCATGCACCAACACCTCAACACACCAACATTTCAACACACCAACACATCCACGCCACCACTACCACCACCTCCACACACTAACACATTCACACCACCAATACCACCACCTCCACGCACCAACACCTCAACACACCAACACATCCACAACACCACTATCACCACCTCCACAAACCAACACATCCACAACACCACTACAACCACCTCTATACAACAACACTTGACTCATATGCGCTCAAATTAGTCATGTGTATATCCAAATTATTGCACCTGTNAACACATCCACAACACCACTACAACCACCTCTATACAACAACACTTGACTCATATGCGCTCAAATTAGTCATTTGTATATCCAAATTATTGCACCTGTAATCACCACCACCACAATGTTCAACCAACAAGATCAACAAAATAAAGTGAACAAAAATCAAATCCATCATAAGCATAAAGAACCTAAATCATGATTCGAGCATATCACGGAGAATCTAAAAAAATCACACAATCCAACGTAAATCGAAAACTATTAAAGGATAAGAGCACAAAAAACCTAGGAAAAACATTACACATAAGTGTTTGCAAAATAAAATACCATCGCATAATTGAGGTAGAGAATATTATAACAGAAGCGAGAGGAAGAGGAACCACAGNCCACCATCAATGTTCAACCAACAAGATCAACAGAATAAAGTGAACAAAAATCAAATCCATCAACATGATATAGCATAAAGAGCCCAAATCATGATTCGAGCATATCACAGAGAATCTAAAAAAAACACACAATCCAACGTAAATCGAAAACTATTAAAGGATAAGAGCACAAAAAACCTAGGAAAAACATTACACATAAGTGTTTGCAAAATAAAAAACCATCACATAATTGAGGTAGAGAATATTATAACAGAAGCGAGAGGAAGAGGAACCACAACACAAAGGATAGAGCTAATGTTCCAAACTGAGTCGAAGAACAGAGAAGAGAGAGAGAGGAAGAATGAAAAACTCACCGCAACAACCGTTAGAAAGTTAGGGCAAGAATCACGAGAGGGGGAGCCCCGTAAGAATCGCAAGAGAAGCAGGAGAGTAGAGAATCGCGAGAGTTTTAGCGGGGTAGCCCCTGTTCNCAAAGGATAGAGCTAATGTTCCAAACTGAGTCGAAGAACAGAGAAGAGAGAGAGAGGAAGAATGAAAAACTCGCCGCAACAACCGTTAGAAAGTTAGGGCAAGAATCACGAGAGGGGGAGCCCCGTAAGAATTGCAGGAGAAGCAGGAGAGTAGAGAATCGCGAGAGTTTTAGCGGGGTAGCCCCGTTAACTATTAGCCGAAGAACGTTGGCCATGAGGCCTGTGTTTCCTCCAAATTATCCGATTAAGCAGACACATTGCTTTTATCAAACACACGTCCAACAACCTCGGGTCGCAACACAAGCATTAAGCCACCCCACACAGGGCCTTAACTTTAAATTTAACCAAATATGCGAAAAGTAAAAATTGAATTTAATGCTCTTTTAAANAAACACACGTCCAACAACCTCGGGTCGCAACACAAGCATTAAGCCACCCCACACAGGGCCTTAACTTTAAATCTAACCAAATATGCGAAAAGTAAAAATTGAATTTAATGCTCTTTTAAGTTGAATTTTCTTGTGCTCCCTCACTTTTCTGACATAAATCAGATTTAATAAATTTGATTACGATACAGATTTATTTTAGTCGCCGCTCGCGTGTTTTTCTACCGCACCCTAATTTTCTTGAACCCAAATTTAATAAATTTTAGTTAATGTAAATTTAAATTACAACCAAAAGCCGGATTAGGGTTTATTAAAAAAAGTTATTAAATTCATAAAATCTTTTTAAATTTTTAATTAAAATTAAACATATGNTGTGCTCCCTCACTTTTCTGACATAAATCAGATTTAATAAATTTGATTACGATACAGATTTATTTTAGTCGCTGCTCGCGTGTTTTTCTACCGCACCCTAATTTTCTTGAACCCGAATTTAATAAATTTTAGTTAAAGTAAATCTAAATTACAGCCAAACGCCGGATTAGGGTTTATTAACAAAAGTTATTAAATTCATAAAATCTTTTTAAATTTTTAATTAAAATTAAATATATACATGTGCATATCATTTATGTAGATATATGTATCTAATATCTAAATTTTAATATTTACTTGTATAACAACTAAATAGTTAATATCACATCAAAATATATTGCTAATTTTAATTTTTAAATAAAAAAAATATTTTTAATGGTATTTTTTATCTAGTCATGATATTAAAATATTATAAAAATGAATGCCAATATTTTTGTGCAAAGTACGTATAAATACCTCATAATTGTGTGATATATGTGCACCCCACTTAAGAATATCATTCATATAAAAGCATTTAATTTTTATTTATCAATGTGTATTATTAACTATATTATATTTTAAAAGAACAAAAATGTTGTAACCTAATCATTACAAAACTTGAATTAAGAGTTTGTATTTGGTAAAGTTTCAAATACTATTACAATGTTTGTGTTCAAGTGTATGATGGCGTTAATCTGACACAATAAGATAGCCCAAATATTATGTGTACATAAATTTAGAGGTGGCAAATCGGGTTCATGTGCCAGGTTTGAGTATGACTCGAATTTGACCTGACTCGAAACTGCTAGACTCAAACCAGTCTCGAATATTAAATGGGCTAGCAAGTCTAACCTGAACACGACCCATCTTCAACTTGACTTATCTGAATTTAACATTCATAATCTATTTAATATATACATAATAGCNTTCATATAAAAGCATTTAATTTTTATTTATCAATGTGTATTATTAACTATATTATATTTTAAAAGAACAAAATGTTGTAACCTAATCATTACAAAACTTGAATTAAGAGTTTGTATTTGGTAAAGTTTCAAATACTATTACAATGTTTGTGTTCAAGTGTATGATGGCGTTAATCTGACACAATAAGATAGCCCAAATATTATGTGTACATAAATTTAGAGGTGGCAAATCGGGTTCATGTGCTAGGTTTGTGCATGACTCGAATTTGACCTGACTCGAAACTGCTAGACTCAAACCAGTCTCGAATATTAAATGGTTTAGCAAGTCTAACCTAAACACGACCCATCTTCAACTTGACTTGTCTGAATTTAACATTCATAATCTATTTAATATATACATAATAGTTGTTTGGGTCAAATTTGGATTAATTTCGAGTAAATTTGGGTCAAAATATGTTTGGTGCATCAGATTCATGTCAAATTTGGCTATCGGGTCAGCTTTGAGTCAATTTCAGATTGACGAATCAATCAAAGCTAACTCAAAAGATTAATTGTGTTGGGATTTTAAACTCGAACCTGACCAGAAAATAAATCAAATAAATCGAACTCGGACTTTACAAGCCGCGTTCGTNTCAATTTCAGATTGACGAATCAATCAAAGCTAACTCAAAAGATTAATTGTGTTGGGATTTTAAACTCGAACCCGACCAGAAAATAAATCAAATAAATCGAACTCGGACTTTACAAGCCGCGTTCGAATTGAATTTACGTGTCAAGTTAATTTTTTATACCCTTGCATAAACCTATATATGGTTACGTTGTCTAACAAGTGAAAGACTTTGAATATATCACTTCAATACAAGTCGAAGGTCTCCCAAAAATTTCCCAATAATTGTTTTTTTTTAGATATGAAANTTTATACCCTTGCATAAACCTATATATGGTTACGTTGTCTAACAAGTGAAAGACTTTGAATATATCACTTCAGCACAAGTCGAAGGTCTCCCAAAAATTTCCCAATAATTATTTTTTTTTTAGATATGAAGTTTTAGTATAGATATGGAAAATATATTGCGCATGAAATTAGAAATATTTATATGGCAAGTAAATTGTATGAGTATTTTTTTACGGATAATTAAATAAAAGGTATTGGCTTAAATACAACAACAACAAGTCTTTATACCACTAAGTAGGGTCATCTGCATGAATCATTTTTCTCCATTGTGTCATGTTTAGCGTCACATTTTATTTAATTCTAATAGAATAAGATCATCTTTTATACAATTTGGCCAACTCTTTTTAGGTCTACCACTTAACACAAATCAAATTAACATCTACTCTCCCAATCAGATTATCAGATAATCGACGTTTAACGTAACCAAATCATCTAAGATGACTCTCTCAAATTTTGTCTGACATTGGAGCTACATCAATCCTTTCACGGATAGATTCGTTTAACATTTTTTCTCTATTNAATTCTAATAGAATAAGATCATCTTTTATACAATTTGGCCAACTCTTTTTAGGTCTACCACTTAACACAAATTGAATTACCATCTACTCTCCCAATCAAATTATCAGATAATCGACGTTTAACGTAACCAAATCATCTAAGATGGCTCTCTCAAATTTTGTCTGACATTGGAGCTACACCAACCCTTTCACGGATAGATTCGTTTCACATTTTTTCTCTATGTGTCAAGCCACTCATCCACCCAAGCATTCTCATCTTAGCAACACTCAACTTTGTTTTATGCTTCATTTTTAAAAACAACATGAATTAAACAAATTTGCGTCGGCGATATGGGATGTAAATCGAAGGCAAAATCAACAGTATTTTGGGTTTATTGTTTTATTTGAGTCTGATTTACTTCTGATTGTTTTTCGCGGATAAATCAGAGATTGATAAAGTTAGCTTCGTTCATCTTGTGTCGAAATATTTCAACTCCAAGTATTGTTTCGTTTTTGCGTCGTATTATCGACAGATTTTTATAGGCTATATGTGCGTCGAACTTTGCGTCTAATAACATCCAATGATAATATTATTCGTCGGATTTCTGTCAAATTTGTGGCAAATAATATCGAAGAATGACATAATGTTATTGTCGATTTAGCATCGGGTTATTTGACGCAAAACAGACGTAAACCTGNAACATGGGGAAACACTGCCAAAATCATTTGAAACCCTTCTGTCACCCACACGAAGCTCACTCCAAGCATTCTTAAACCCTCATTCCCACCACATAACCCAAATTTCATCACTGAAATTTAGGACATTTTTTTGTCATTCCACAAACTCCACATAACACCAAATTAACCTCTCCAAAATCTTTATCAGAGCCTAAGAAGACTTCCTCAATCAAAATCAGCCCTTCTNTTCATATAAAAGCATTTAATTTTTATTTATCAATGTGTATTATTAACTATATTATATTTTAAAAGAACANTGGAAAAAGGAGGATCTACTTCCAAACCTCCAAGAAAATGCTTCACCTCATCCATAACCTATGTTCAAACCCTAGCCCCATGGACNTATATATATATATATATATATATATATATATATATATATATATATATATATATATATATATATATACACAAGTGCAATTAAATTCCACAACTCACCACAAGTTCCCTAACACACCGAAAACTATCAATTCACCCAAATTGATCTATCTTCCCCTTGAGGTCCACAACTACTCGTTAACTCGTTTGAAGACTCATGTGGGTGATCCTAAGTCCTTAAGCCTTGGTTAGGATAACTAGGACCAACATGTGGGGCTTTAATATGAGTTCTCATAAGGATCATATGACTTTATGAAGGTTTTCTATGGCTTGCATGCTCATCACCAAAAAATCATCCAACATTGTTCAAAATCACCCAAAATTTTTTAAAATACACACAAATTCTCCAATTTACCAAAATTCCCAAAAATACCCAAAATTGTTAAAATCTCCAATTTCACTCGAAACTTCACCAAAGCCAATCCTAATCCTTCAATTTACCCCAATTCACCCACAATTCCTACCAAATCCCCAAAATGCCCAATTTTATCCAAATTATCCAATTTTCACCCAATATCCACTAAATAACAAATCCGAACCAATTTCACCCAAATCCATACCTATCTAAGATCAAATTCAAATCAATCCAAATCCATCCTAATTCTAAAATTCTTCAAATTTGAGTCATGTGCTAAATACAATCTCACCAAATTCATGTCCAAAATTCCATCATGACAAATTCAAAATTTCATGAAGCTCATCAAGATTAATTTTCAAAACCATCAACGTTAAATCAAAGCCCAAAATTAATCTCTTTACATCAAACTTGCATGACATGAAATTCCCCTCTCATCCATTTGATTAAAATCATACCCTTAGTCCTAAAGTTCATAATTTAATAAACAAAATTTGGCCTCATGACACCACCTCACAAAGTGCCCCATTTTCCACTTTTCCTCGTCAAGAAAATAACCAGCCATATGTAAGCCTCTAAGCCATGGCCAAGCCACATGCAAGCCTCCTTAGCCTCACACATAACATCCTCCCCTAAATGGAAAAAGGAGGATCTACTTCCAAACCTCCAAGAAAATGCTTCACCTCATCCATAACCTATGTTCAAACCCCAGCCTCATGAATGAGACTTCATGATCTGAATCCAAATACCAAAAAACACACCAATCATCATGGGGAGACAAACCAAGCCCTTTCCATGGGCCAAACCCAAGTCAAATACAAAACTATCCTAAAACCCATTCTACTTAAATCCACTCATGGACACATAGCACAACTCAATTAACTTCATCACTCTTCACTCATGAACTCCCTCAACAACATGGTGACCTCCCAAAGGTCGGATGATCTCCCTAGCCGTCGAAAAACACCAAAATTGAGAGCCACCCATGGAGGAAAATTCAAAATTTNATACAAAACTATCCTAAAACCCATTCTACTTAAATCCACTCATGGACACATAGCACAACTCAATTAACTTCACCACTCTTCACTCATGAACTCCCTCAACAACATGGTGACCTCCCAAAGGTCGGATGATCACCCTAGCCGTCGAAAAACACCAAAATTGAGAGCCATCGATGGAGGAAAATTCAAAATTCAACCCATCCAAGGTGGCTCATCCCAATTGGATACTTGCCTTCTTCTTCCCTTCACATAAGCACCATTTTCCACCCACTGGCTAGCTCAATTAAACCCTAATTCCCCGCCTATAAATAAATCACTACCTCACGACCAAGGGAGGAGAGTGACAAAAAAACATGGGGAAACACTGCCAAAATCATTTGAAACCCTTCTGTCACCCACACGAAGCTCACTCCAAGCATTCTCAAACCCTCATTCCCACCACATAACCCGAATTTCATCACTGAAATTTAGGACATTTTTTGGTCATTCCACAAACTCCACCATAACACCAAATTAACCTCTCCAAAATCTTTATCAGAGCCTAAGAAGGCTTCCTCAATCAAAATCAGCCCTTCCCGAGCCCTCAAACCTAGTCCAAGCCCTCATTTGAGCCACCTTTTGAGTGAACTCATACCAAGTCCAAACCACATAAAAAATTGGGGCTTGGAGGACGTTCGTGGGACGAAGGCAAACCTTTTGAAGAAACTCAATTGAGGCCTCATCTTGGGCAAAGTTATAGCCCAAAACTTTTTATTTTTGCCTCGATTTAGACCATTGTGAAAGAAATTCATATTTCAGTCATATGAATGTGTTGGTCTCACTTAGATGAAAGTGCAGAAACAAANGGACGAAGGCAAACCTTTTGAAGAAACTCAATTGAGGCCTCATCTTGGGCAAAGTTATAGCCCAAAACTTTTCATTTTTGCCTCGATTTAGACCTTTGTGAAAGAAATTCATATTTCATGCGTATATAGTCATATGAATGTGTTGGTCTCACTTAAATGAAAGTGCAAAAACAATCCACACTTAATTTAGTTGAGTATGGACCGAGATCTTAGGGTTAGATGCAAACGATTCACAAGTTATGAATATTTGGGGATGATGAACGGATGTCGTTCGTTCGTGCGTGTATCGAACAAATGATGAAGATCAATTCAGACAAAGAAATGATGCGTGAACCGCGGGTCGAGTCAATGATTGAGGTGTAAAGCACGGTGAATCATCGGCTGATGCATGAGAGTTAGGAGACGCCGAGGTTGACACGACACTGAGTCGGATAAGTAGGAAAATCAGGGTTTTCTAATTTAATTTAATACAAAAAATGATATTTAATTTAAAAAATTCACATTCTGGTGTAGAAAATTCATAAAAATAAAATAAAAATACTCATGTACTTGGTGAACAAAGGAGAATTTAATGGACAAAATTAAAAATATTTTTAAGTATTTTATTTTAAATTAATTTAAAACCTCATAGACAAATTTAATTATAGTTAATTAAAAAATTATCATAATTATATGAAAATTTGAGGGTTTATTCTTGATAACCCTAGGGATATTCTGTAATTTTTCCAAGGTCAGAAGACACCGCTAGATCAAAGAACCTAATTTTATAGGAATTTCACCTCTATTTTAATTAAAAATTATAAAAAAAATAAAACAAAAAATAAAAAAAATATATATAAAGTCAAGTCTGTTGTGTTCGTTGTGGTTAAAGGACCTTAGGAAAATAAAAAAAAGAGATTTAAAATAAAAATATATTGTTAAGTATTTTTCCCATTTAAAAAACTTGATAAAATGACAAATATTTAAATATAATTTAAAAGTTCTTAAAAATCTCTCTGATTGAAGAGGACAACCCTAAGATACCTCCATAAAAATTTTGAAGTGAAAAAACCTTTTTTTGATATAAAAAAATATTTTTTTAAGAAAATGGCAATTTTTGTTTAAGATATATATAAAATATAAAATAAAAAACAAAAATGTAAAATCATGTTTGATGAGTTTGTTAAGGTTAGAGAAATTAATAAAAAATATAAAAATTAATTTTATAAAAATATATATTTTCTATTTATTTAATCATTAAATTTAACAAAAAAATCATAAAAATTAAATTATAATTTAAAAATTCATAAAAATTGTCCGCTGGCTCTTAGAAATACAATAAAATTTTTCTTAGGATAGAAAAAAACATGCTCTAGTTAATCAAATTAATTAATATTAAAAATTCATATTTTTAGATCAAAATAATTATTAAAAAATAAATAAGGATCAGAAAATCTAAATGCTCCTATGATGTTTCAATAACTCGTGAGTAACACGCCAGCAAATTTTCATGGTCATCATAGTTAAACTAAAAGAGTTATGGGGTAGGAAACCCTAAGGTTAAAATTGTAAATTTGGAATTTTGTACTCTAATTAAAATTTAGGTTAAACCAAAGGGTAAAAGAGTAATATTTATGATAATTAATTCTCTGAGATGATTAAAACACAAGGGTAAAAGGGTAGAAACCCATTCACACTATTTTCTACCAAATGACATAATTGTAATTATTCAAATATTTGAGGATTGGAAGATAATTATGTTTGAATGACCCAGTGTGCGAGGGCGAGGTCAATAATTCATTGATTTGAAGCCTAAAACCATTGGTTAAGCACACTTCGAAGCCTGAAACCACTGGTTAAGCATACTTCATTCTTTCAATGAGAATAAAACACATTTCATAAAACTTTTCAAAATTACAAATTTATGCTTAAAAGATCTAAGAGTTTGGTAGTGAGTCAGGCTTGATCTCAAATCATTTAAAGGGGATTAAAAAAAACATAAGTTATCATAAGCATTTCTAAAATATTACAAGCCCAAACCTAATTGAAAAGAGAGAATAAAATTTCCTTAAGTGATTAAGCTTACCCAATAGGGGTGACTACCCACATTGATCGCAAACATAACACTAAAGAAGTGACTACTTGCCCTACTCATTGGTTAATTGAAATATGAAAATTGAGCACAATTCAAAACATTATAATGAAATTTTAACTTAACAAGGGTTGATCAATTTAACAATATAATAAATCCAAATGAACTTGAAATGATCCAAGAGATTTTAAAGTTGTTTAGGGTCACTCCCCAAACACTTTTACATGATTTTGGTTATTTTAGAGGACATTTGGGCTTAACTAAATTTGTTGAATAAAATTATCCTCAAAACCTTAGGGATCCACCAAGATATTACTAAGGACCCTTTTAACTTAAAACATTAATGAAAACCCCATCACTACCTATCATATGATAAAACCCAATGCTCAGTGGCCCGAGCCATGGATAAAGTGTCCAAACTATCATAGTAGCTAAGGATATTTAAACACCTCATATGTACATCGAGCTAGTGTAAGTTGGAATTTCTGGTGGTAGAGCGATGATGAGAACAANATTTAAAACCTCATAGACAAATTTAATTATAGTTAATTAAAAAATTATCATAATTATATGAAAATTTGAGGGCTTATTCTTGATAACCCTAGGGAGAATCCCTAGGGATATTCTGTAATTTTTCTAAGGTCAGGAGACACCGCTAGATCAAAGAACCTAATTTTATAGGAATTTCACCTCTATTTTAAGTAAAAATTATAAAAAAAATAAAACAAAAAATAAAAAATATATATAAAGTCAAGTGTGTTGTGTTCGTTGTGGTTAAAGGACCTTAGGAAAATAAAAAAAAGAGATTTAAAATAAAAATATATTGTTAAGTATTTTTCCCATTTAAAAAACTTGATAAAATGACAAATATTTAAATATAATTTAAAAGTTCTTAAAAATCTCTCTGATTGAAGAGGACAACCCTAAGATACCTCCATAAAAATTTTGAAGTGAAAAAACCTTTTTTTGATATAAAAAAATATTTTTTTAAGAAAATGGCAATTTTTGTTTAAGATATATATAAAATATAAAATAAAAAACAAAAAATGTAAAATCATGTTTGATGAGTTTGTTAAGGTTAGAGAAATTAATAAAAAATATAAAAATTAATTTTATAAAAATATATATTTTCTATTTATTTAATCATTAAATTTAACAAAAAAATCATAAAAATTAAATTATAATTTAAAAATTCATAAAAATTATCCGTTGGCTCTTAGAAATACAATAAAATTTTTCTTAGGATAGAAAAAAACATGCTCTAGTTAATCAAATTAATTAATATTAAAAATTCATATTTTTAGATCAAAATAATTATTAAAAAATAAATAAGGATCAGAAAATCTAAATGCTCCTATGATGTTTCAATAACTCGTGAGTAACACGCCAGCAAATTTTCATGGTCATCATAGTTAAACTAAAAGAGTTATGGGGTAGGAAACCCTAAGGTTAAAATTGTAAATTTGGAATTTTGTACTCTAATTAAAATTTAGGTTAAACCAAAGGGTAAAAGAGTAATATTTATGATAATTAATTCTCTGAGATGATTAAAACACAAGGGTAAAAGGGTAGAAACCCATTCACACTATTTTCTACCAAATGACATAATTGTAATTATTCAAATATTTGAGGATTGGAAGATAATTATGTTTGAATGACCTAGTGTGCGAGGGCGAGGTCAATAATTCATTGATTTGAAGCCTAAAACCATTGGTTAAGCACACTTCGAAGCCTGAAACCACTGGTTAAGCATACTTCATTCTTTCAATGAGAATAAAACACATTTCATAAAACTTTTCAAAATTACAAATTTATGCTTAAAAGATCTAAGAGTTTGGTAGTGAGTCAGGCTTGATCTCAAATCATTTAAAGGGGATTAAAAAAAACATAAGTTATCATAAGCATTTCTAAAATATTACAAGCCCAAACCTAATTGAAAAGAGAGAATAAAATTTCCTTAAGTGATTAAGCTTACCCAATAGGGGTGACTACCCACATTGATCGCAAACATAACACTAAAGAAGTGACTACTTGCCCTACTCATTGGTTAATTGAAATATGAAAATTGAGCACAATTCAAAACATTATAATGAAATTTTAACTTAACAAGGGTTGATCAATTTAACAATATAATAAATCCAAATGAACTTGAAATGATCCAAGAGATTTTAAAGTTGTTTAGGGTCACTCCCCAAACACTTTTACATGATTTTGGTTATTTTAGAGGACATTTGGGCTTAACTAAATTTGTTGAATAAAATTATCCTCAAAACCTTAGGGATCCACCAAGATATTACTAAGGACCCTTTTAACTTAAAACATTAATGAAAACCCCATCACTACCTATCATATGATAAAACCCAATGCTCAGTGGCCCGAGCCATGGATAAAGTGTCCAAACTATCATAGTAGCTAAGGATATTTAAACACCTCATATGTATCATCGAGCTAGTGTAAGTTGGAATTTCTGGTGGTAGAGCGATGATGAGAACAGTATCTAGGTATGTGAGGAGTAATGTATGTCCTGGACTCGTCAGTGGGTCAAGGATTGACATAACTTCCCATAACATTTAGTAAAGTGTTACCCCTCGTTCTCATGGGCGATCGGTAGCCCTAGTCCGTTGGTGTGACTGACTCATGAATGTCTTGATTTTTAAAAGACAATAAAAAATGTACTTTTTGAATGAAAACTTATATTTGGTTTGTTAAATGTATAAAAAATTCAAACAAATTTTGCATGACAAAATAAAATTCAATTTTTAAAGTGCTATGTCAAATAAATTCATGTGTTAGTCACATAATCCTGGTTGAGAACCGTCCTTCTATGATTGTCTGACTGGTAGCCTTTTATACTATGTTCGGTCTTGTAGATATGATACTTACAAGTTGCCTACGGAGTTCCTTAGGAAAGAATTACTAGGGCTTCGATCCTGGATTTGAGCTCCCCCAAAACTTAAATTCTTACACCCAACATCGATATTCTATATGTGACATCGCGTTTTGTTTTATTCGCTTGAGTTTTATTATGACTTGTTTGAGGGTCCCTGACGAGAGCCTCCATAAACTCGAAGAGGTGGTCCACATA
>JXCR01090960.1:213190-242049 GCA_002079205.1 Phalaenopsis hybrid cultivar | reverse complement strand
ATCATCCTAGGAGGTGGTTAGGAAAGCCATCATTCATATAGACCACTATCATAGTTACATTTTGGTTGATTTAAAGCTGTTTATAATTACCAAATTTAGCAAAGTATGAAAGTTGTAAGAAAGGTGTTGCTGATCTTTTTCAAAAAAAATATATTTGTAACACTCAAAGCATCTTAAAAAAGCTTATTTTTTCTACAATTATTTGACAGTTACTTTAGGAAAAACTGTGATGGCATTAAATGGACTTGAGGCGTGCTAGAATATTTAAGGCGGTAAAGTGATTATTTAGTATTATAGCATTTTACAAGACTCCGCCGCACACTCAGATGATAAAGAGAAGTAGCAGGAGAAAAAAACTCGATTTTTATGTAAAAAATCTTGTGAAGGGAAAAAAACCTCGGAGGATAGCCCTGTTGAAAAAATCCACTATGAATGGTGAGTACACATATTCACTCTTCTCCTGAATTAGAGAAGATGAAGTTACAAAGTTGATCATTGTAAATATATAATAGTAGTTTATCGATAATAGTCGTAGTATAGTTGTAGTTCTCAGTGATAGCGGGACACAAGGATTATGGTCGATTGTTATGGAGACAGAAGTTCATCATGAATGTTGTAGACGACATCTGTATCACCAACTTATCTTGTAGACCGTAGTTGAAAGTCATGGTAGTGATTATAAGTGAGGATTGCAGATGGTTCCTTCAAAAGCATCAATTGGTTGCAAAAGCCTTAGTAGAAGTTGTAGGAGCTGTGAGCCACGTATGTCACAATTGATCACATAGGTCGCAGTGGTGAGATACGCCAACGTCCATAGGCTATAGAGGCCAGAGTCAGAAAATACATAAGTTATAAACCACATAGGTCGTAGTTGGTTATATAGTCCATAGAGTTTGTTTGTGACAATGTCCGTAGACCGCATAGGACTGAGTTAGGAGTTGCACGAGTTGAGGACCCAGTAAGCTGTAGTCGGTAACATAGACTATGATGGTGGGATGTGATAACGTCCGTAGGCCGAAGAGGCCAGAGTCGGGAGTGGCATAAGTTGTGAATCACATAAGCTATAGTTGGTCACATTAGCCATGGTGGTGGGCTTCAATGATGTCAATATGTCACAGAGGCCAGAATTGGAATTTACATGAATTGTGAACCACGTATGTTGTAGTAGGGCACGTAGGCTATAATGTTGAGTTGTGATGACGCTTATAGACCACAGAGGTCGGAGTCAGGAATGCATCAGTTTGGGGACCACGTGGGCTGTAGTTTGTCACGTAGTCATAGTAGTCAGTTGTGACGACTTCCGTTTGCTGGAGGCGGGAGTTAGAAGAATTGTGGACCACATAGGTTGTATTCAGTCACATAAGCTATAGTGGTGAGTGTGATTACATCAATAGGCCACAGAGGCCAGAGTTGAGAGTTACATGAGCTTTGAGCCACATAGGTTGTATTTGGTAATGTAGACCATAATGGTGGGTTACGATGACATCCGTAATGTAGGGGCCAAAGTCAAAAGTTGCATGAGCAATAGACCAAGTAGGTCGTAGCTGGTCACATATGCCTTAGAGATGGGTTGTTATGATATTCGTAAGCTAAAAATGCTAGAGTCGAGAGTTGCACAAGTTGTTGACCATGTAGGCCGTAATTGGTCACATAAGCTTTAGTGATTGGTTGCAAGGAGAGAGTCTTAAGAGTCCAACCACTATATTTAAGGTTCATGATCACTCGGTCTTTGGAAGGTGTCATTGCACCATATGTAGGGAGTGTTGTTTCACCAACATTAGAGTGTGTTGTTGCACCGTATCTGGAGTGTGTTGTTACACCATATTTGGGAGGTGTCATTACAATGTATTGTGTTATTACATTATGATTAGGGTGTACTTTTGCATGATATATGGGGTATGTTTTTACACAATCTTCAGAATGCATTGTTGTGTCATCTTCAAGAGATATCATTACACTGTATATGGGGTGTGTTGTATGACTATCTTCGAGAGGCATCAATACATTGTATCTGGGGTGTGTTGTGATGTGTTGAGAAATTTTTACTTGTTATTACTTATATTTTTGTATTTTACATGATAATATTGCATTTTGAGGAAGGTTTTATGTTTTTTTTGTAGGTTGTAGTATGAAAGAGGATAAGCAAGAATCGAAATCGATCCAATTGAAACAAATAGGAGCAAATCCGTACTAGCACCTAAGCACTTGTACCTTCTCAAATAATGCAAATTCCTGGGAGAACAGAAAGATGTTGCTACCCCTTAAGAGCCTAAGCGCTGCTGCCAGCGCCAAGGCACCGCGGTTACGTCGCTTAGGCACTTGAAGATCATAAGAAAATGTTCAAGTGAGTGGCACCTAGGCACCAGCGTTGGGCACTTAGGTGCCAAAATCTAAAATTTGAAAGTTTTAGAAATTCAGTACTAGAGTTTAAGAGGAGAAGTATAAAAAGCTCGAGGATGAATTAAGAAGGGCATTTTCATCATTTTTCTTATGTCATTTTGAGAGAGGAATTAGAGGAGAAGGCTAAAAGCTTTTGCAAAGAGATTAGAAGAGAGGAAAAGAGAGAGCTTGGGAGAATTGAGAGAGTTGACTGATTGATGTTAGTGACATCCTCAAACTACTTGTTTGTGAAGAAAATAAGTGTGTTTACATCGTATTTTCTTCAAAAAGTCTTTGTAAAGACTTTGATTTTGATGTTTATGCATAAAATTAAGGTTTTTTTAATTAGATTTATCATGAATAGTGAGCAATCTTCTTGTTTATCTCTTCAATTGAAATGGTGAATGGATAGAAAAAAGAATTTGAGATTGTTTGGGCTTTGATTTGAATTTAAAAGTGTTGTGTTAACTTAAGATTTTAATTTACTTTCTACTTAGCTAGTTGAATGTCAAAACTTTTTGTGAATATTGATATCCAAAATGATTATGTATGTAACAAAAAGAGGCAACAACATGAGTTCATTAGAATAGGGATATTGTTAATGGATTTATGCAATCTTCTAGAAATTGTTTTCCTTTGAGCGGATCAAGAGTTTTAGGGAACTAAATTTAAGACAACTAATCTTCTTTAGACCACTGGTAGGGGATATGGAAGAAAGTTTTTTTCTTGATTTACACTATTTTTGAATCTAATACTTAATTCTATTCATCACTTGATCAATTAAAGAGGGAAAATTCCCCACACTTTTTTTATAAAAGAATTTTTTTGCTTGTTTGGATATACATGCTTTTCATGTCTTTCATATATGTTTAAAATTGAAATTACAAATAAAACTCTTCAGGCTAGAACTAATAGTAGTGGGATAGAACTTTTCCATCATTGAGTTATCTTAGTTCTTGTCGAATTGACAACCATACTAAAATTCAGTAATATTCATACGTCGCTTATACTTATGTGAGCAGCCCGTGTTTCACAACACATAGTATGTGTCCTGTTGTTATATCGTCATCAGGGTTTGATGTTGCACTGTTTTCAGGGTGCGTTATTACATTGTCTTCAGACTGCTTGGTTATACAGTTTGAGGGGTGCTTCACCATTCTGAAATGTACGATGGGATTCTCCAACGCACATTGTGATTTCACAAGAGATTTTACTATAAAGAGCAAGTGGTGGATAATGATGGTTGATAGTGGTGACACATGGTAGTTGAAGCTATCATGCAAGAACAATCTAAGTTAGTCGGTGGTGGCGACATTAGTCCAAATTGGTGGCATTGGCATTGGCATTGGCTGAGGTTGTCAGCAGTGGCAACGATGAAAAAAGTTGGCCAACAGTGACGTCTTGAATTAGTTGGAGGCGATGGTGGCCAGAGTTGGTCGTAGACACAACGATCAGAGGTGGCCGAAGTTGGCAACGGTGAGAGAGTTGGCTGGAGGCAGGAGAAATGACTGTAAGAGGCAAAAACATCCAGAGTTTTTTAGAGGTGGTGGCCTAAGCTTACCGAAGGTGGCGATGATGACCGACAAGCGGTGATTGGCGGATGCAAGAGTAGAAGGCCTTCAATGGATTTTCAGTGTAGGATTTCGAGCTCTAGCTCCCTCTTTTTTAGGTTTTGGGCTTCCTCTTGTGTTGGGCCAAGAGGGTTAGGGCTCTATTTACAGAGTCCAAGTTGCAAATACGGAAGAAATCTATACCACTCTTGATTGGATGCCCTGAACATATCCCTTTGACCGGACGATGTTTGATGGATGTTCAAGTGTCATAATGATGTCAGAATTGAGCGATCTTGAGCTCGTTGGATTGTTCTCACCGAGATGCTCAATTCAACTATAATTATGTCATACTTTGGAATATGTTTGACCTTCTAATTATGCCCCTGAAAACTCTTAAAAGTGGTTTAATGGCATGATCGGGGCTTGATTTGACTCGAATTGGATCAATTTTGGTATCATTGGGTCTATCTCGTCAAACCGGTCAGTTTGACCCTAGCTTAAACCCAACGTAGTCTTAACACAACCTAGCTTGACCCTAGCCCAACCTCGCCATACCCTAACCCAAACTAGGACTAGCTCGAACCTAGTCCGACCCTAGCGCAATTTAGCCTCACTCTAGCCTGAATCAAACCTAGCTTGAACCTAACCTAGCTCAAACTTAAGCTAGCCTATCTCTAGCCCAATGTAGCTTGACCCTAGTTCAACCTAGCCTAAACTTTGCTCAACAACGTAACCCTATCCCAACCTAGCCTAGCTCGAGCCCAACTTATCCTGACTATAGCCTAATCCGGCTCAACCTTAGCTCAGCCACAACCTACGCTAGCTCAAACCTCATCCAACCCTAGCTCCACCCTAGCCTAACCTCAATTGAGCTCAAGCTTAACCTAACCTCACCTTATGCTACATGCGTAATTTGGTGACTTTTTCTATTGTATCATGTTTCAAGTATGTTCTGTGTATGTATCATGTTTAGTTCATTCTAAATCCATGTATTGTATAACTATGTGTATAAAATTGAAAAAAATAGAGGATGGAAACATCTCATATGTAGGTTCTCCTTATGAACATTTTGATAAAATGTACATCATTTGCAAGTTTATTTGGTTCAAAATCTTTGAATAAATTCAATTAATAAAAAGTTAATTTAGAAATGATTTAACATTAATTTAAAATTAATTTAAAAATTAAAAAAGCATAGTAATTTTAATTAATTAAAAATAATTTTAAAATAACTTAAAATAATTTAAAACTATTTAAGAATAATAGTAACTAGATGATAATAATAATAATAATAATAATAATTTTAAAACTCTTCTAAAATAATTTGAAACTATTAAAATATTCTAAGTTAACTTAAACTAAACATCTTAAATGCTTAAAACAAAACAATTTAATTACTTGAAATGAAATAAAATATTGAAACATTTAAATCACATAAGATAACCATAACATTTAAACTAAGTAAAATAAGATAACCCTAGAAATTAAATCAAATAAGATAACCTTTAAATTCAAACTAAATAACTTAGGATAAATTGCACACTTAAGTTAAATAAAACTTGGGATAATTTAAACACTTAAATCAAATAATAAGTTAAGACACTTAAACTCAAAACAACTTAAGAGATTTAAACCTCCAAATTAAAACTTTAAACGTAAGCAACTCAAAATTTTTAAATCATTTAAAACTTTAGAAGGAATTGAATCACATCAGCTTGCAAGTGGAATGAAATTTCATACACGGAGAACTAAACTTAAGACAAAACTGAATGGAGGATGCCAACTTAGAAAACCATATGTAAAACCTTAAAACTAAGAGAATTTTGGTTTTCACCCTAACATGCAATTAGAAATCAAAATAAATCATGAATTAAATATCAAAAACCGAAACAAATTAAAATTCACAAACTCTAAATCATGCAAACTAAATCTAGGTAGATCAGTCTTGAAACCCTAAGTCAGCCAATATAGAATTAAAACTTAGGGTCACACATACATTAGATTAGTCAAGTCTAGAAGCCTAAGTTAGTTTNTAAAATTCACAAACTCTAAATCATGCAAACTAAATCTAGGTAGATCAGTCTTGAAACCCTAAGTCAGCCAATGTAGAATTAAAACTTGGGGTCACACATACATTAGATTAGTCAAGTCTAGAAGCCTAAGTTAGTTAATCAGGTGCCCTAGTTAGTGTCAATGACTAGAACATAAAAGATAAAAACCCTTATGATAGAGTAAAAATTTTGGGTTTGTGTAGACCCATAGTCTTAAGGATTTTCATCATCTAAATAATTAGATTTATTTTATGTCAATATTTTCTCCTCTCATATTGATATATTATTATTTAAATATCATATTCAATCGTTTAAATATAAGCATTTCAAGATCTATGGTGGATGGACATGAAAAATGAAAAAGAATATCCCACCATACCTAATTATAATTCTCAGAGAAAAAAAAATTATATTTTAAAGAGAAAACCTAATTGAGCCTCACAAAATGAACATTAATGACCAGTCTTGGTTAGAACCATTGTATATAAATACACATTGCTCAACACATATAAATGCTAGGTCTCATATCTTATTATTCTTGTTAAAGGGTTAAGTGATTGCTAAGCAAAAGTTGTAAGTAAATCTATTAGATTTAATAAACTCATTTAATTGTCGCTATTAAGTATGACTATCTGCAAACAAATACAAAATAAGTCTACTAAGTAGTCATAAACATTCAATATAGAGCACAAAATCCATCATATCAAATCCACAACCAACCACATCACAATAGTCACAAAAATTATAAGAAAAACAAAACAAAATTGCTCTAACCTAGATCTTGATTAGTGGCCTAACAAATAAGTCTACTGTGTGTGAGTAGTGTGAGTAATACGGTGTATCATTAATGGACCTTAATATTTCAATTTTAATTTTTTCTTAGTTAAATTTTTATACAATTTAAAGGATTAGTTTTTTGAAACTTCATTTTAACTTTTTATTTATTTAGATTTCACTTAGTATAAAATTTTAAAGAGTATTATAATTACTGTGATGCATGTGAGGGTGAGCCCTACCACTATAAACTCTCTGGACTTAGTATAGTGTATGACATCTAAAAGTTCCTAAGTTGATTTAAGTTCATTTCTTGTTATTATTTAAGTTTTCATTTTATAAAATGAATATAATAATTATTTAATTAGCATATTCATTTTTATTGTATTTAACCTTAATTGGCTTTCTTTCTTATTTCAATTTTGAATTTAATTAATTATAAATTTGCATGAAATCAACCCCATTAATAAGAGATGACTTTACTCATGCAAGTTTAAAATTAATTTAGAATTATTTTTAATTTTAAATTTTAATTATTTTAAATAAAAATTCATAAAAGTATTGAGATGATCAAGAGTAAATAAACAACACTCCCATAAAAAATTAAGATTATTTTGAAGCTATTTTAATTTATTCTTAATTCATAAATAAATTTTAAGTGAAAATTAAAAATTTATACTAATATTTTTTATTTATCATTTTTATATAATTTCAAAATATTTTTTAAATAATATTAAAAATTTCTTAAAAATTTATCTAAAGTTAATTTTTGTGGTCAAGGATAGCTTAGAATTACTATCATAAAAATTTTAAGTTATTTTCAGCTAATTTTTACTTATAGTATTAAAATAAAAGTTAAAAATCATATTAATTGTTCTCTAAAAATTAAAAGAATTTTCTCTATGATACTCCGGGTGAACAGAGAATACTCCCATAAAAAAATTAGGATTATTTTAAATTTACTTAGTTTTTATTTAAAAATAAATGAATGACTTAAATTAATTTAAAATTTCCATTTAATAAAAAATATATAATTTACTAAAGAATTATGGCATGACCTTGTGGTGTTCCCAAAAACAATTTGAAGCATTAGATTTAATTTATGTTTTGGGTGAATTTTATAATAATCTTATAATAGTTTAATAATTAATTAAACTCAAAATACTAAGGAATTAATAGGGAGGTTTGGATGACCCTATGGTTATTTGGTAATTTTTTTTAGAAATAATGTGATTACTTTTATATATTCTATAATTTAATTAAATATTTACTAATATTAAATACTTTTTATCCTTAAAATTTAATTTAATTAATTTTAATTTTCTTTCATTCTAAAAGTTTGAAGAATGTTCGCGAATTTAATTTAAATTTTCTTTTTTTATATCAATTTTTGGTATTTTTTTTAATTTAAGGTTAATTAATTAATTAACCCTTATGGTTTTTTAAAAATTATTATTANGCATTTCAAGATCTATGGTGGATGGACATGAAAAATGAAAAAGAATATCCCACCATACCTAATTATAATTCTTAGAGAAAAGAAAATTATATTTTAAAGAGAAAACCTAATTGAGCCTCACAAAACGAACATTAATGAGCAGTCTTGGTTAGAACAGTTGTATATAAATACACATTGCTCAACACATATAAATGCTAGGTCTCGTATCTTATTATTCTTGTTAAAGGGTTAAATGATTGCTAAGCAAAACTTGCAAGTAAATCTATTAGATTTAATAAACTCATTTAATTGTCGCTTTTAAGTATGACTATCTGCAAACAAATACAAAATAAGTCTACTAAATAGTCATAAACATTCAATATAGAGCACAAAATCCATCATATCAAATCCACAACCAACCACATCACAATAGTCACAAAAATTATAAGAAAAACAAAATAAAATTGCTCTAACATAGATCTTGATTAGAGACCTAACAAATAAGTCTATTGTGTGTGAGTAGTGTGAATAATACGGTGTATCATTAATGGACCTTAATATTTCAATTTTAATTTTTTCTAAGTTAAACTCTTATACAATTTAAAGGATTAGTGTTTTGAAACTTCATTTTAAATTTTTATTTATTTAGATTTCACTTAGTATAAAATTTTAAAGAGTATTATAATTACTGTGATGCATGTGAGGGTGAGCCCTACCACTATAAACTCTCTGGACTTAGTATAGTGTATGACATCTAAAAGTTCCTAAGTTGATTTAAGTTCATTTCTTGTTATTATTTAAGTTTTCATTTTATAAAATGAATATAATAATTATTTAATTAGCATATTCATTTTTATTGTATTTAACCTTAATTGGCTTTCTTTCTTATTTCAATTTTGAATTTAATTAATTATAAATTTGCATGAAATCAACCCCATTAATAAGAGATGACTTTACTCATGCAAGTTTAAAATTAATTTAGAATTATTTTTAATTTTAAATTTTAATTATTTTAAATAAAAATTCATAAAAGTATTGAGATGATCAAGAGTAAATAAACAACACTCCCATAAAAAATTAAGATTATTTTGAAGCTATTTTAATTTATTCTTAATTCATAAATAAATTTTAAGTGAAAATTAAAAATTTATACTAATATTTTTTATTTATCATTTTTATATAATTTCAAAATATTTTTTAAATAATATTAAAAATTTCTTAAAAATTTATCTAAAGTTAATTTTTGTGGTCAAGAATAGCTTAGAATTACTATCATAAAAATTTTAAGTTATTTTCAGCTAATTTTAACTTATAGTATTAAAATAAAAGTTAAAATCATATTAAATGTTCTCTAAAAATTAAAATAATTTTCTCTATGTTACTCCGGGTGAACACAGAATACTCCCATAAAAAAATTTAGGATTATTTTAAATTTACTTATTTTTTTATTTAAAAATAATTGAATGACTTAAATTAATTTAAAATTTACATTTAATAAAAAATAATATAATTTACTAAAGAATTATGGCATGACCTTGTGGTGTTCCCAAACACAATTTGAAGCATTAGATTTAATTTATGTTTTTGGTGAATTTTATAATATTCTTATAATAGTTTAATAATTAATTAAACTCAAAATATTAAGGAATTAATAGGGAGGTTTGGGTAACCCTATGGTTATTTGGTAATTTTTTTTAGAAATAATGTGATTACTTTTATATATTCTATAATTTAATTAAATATTAATTAATATTAATTACTTTTTATCCTTAAAATTTAATTTAATTAATTTTAAATTTCTTTCATTCTAAAAGTTTGAAGAATGTTACGCGAATTTAATTTAAATTTTCTTTTTTTATATCAATTTTTGGTAATTTTTTTAATTTAAGGTTAATTAATTAATTAACCCTTATGGTTTTTTAAAAATTATTATTTTTTGAATAATTAACAAACATATCACCTTTAAAATGACCCAATGATAATTTGAGAAGTATTTTAAAATTAGTCAAAATTACTTTCTTTAAATTAATTTACTTAGTTTTGAAATTAAGATAATTGATCACAAAATTTAATTACCCATTAATGTAATTTTGAAATTACTTGAAAATTTTTTTAGAGGTTAATAAAGACCAAAGAAACGCTCTCAAGAAATATGAGGTTAGTTAGATGCACATTTTAAGTTTAATTTTAAATATTATANTACTTTCTTTAAATTAATTTACTTAGTTTTGAAATTAAGATAATTGATCACAAAATTTAATTACCCATTAATCTAATTTTGAAATTACTTGAAAATTTTTTTAGAGGTTAATAAAGACCCAATAAACGCTCTCAAGAAATTTGAGGTTAGTTAGATGCACATTTTAAGTTTAATTTTAGATATTCATTTTTTATTTTTCTCTAATTACTTAAAAATTACCCACTAAAAATGGAGAGTTTTATTTTCTTAGACTTAACTCTATTTTATTTCAAAAAGTATTTGTTTTAATTTCATTTTATTTTTAAAAAAATGTTATGATTTTTTTATTTGTGGTTTATTTATACAATAATTGTTAATTTAGATTGTATTTTTCACTTGGTGATAACATTGGAAGGATACAATGAGTGGTCAAAAAGGTTAGAAAAAATATAGTGACATCATTTTCTCCATGCCTTTAATAACTATAATAATGCTAATGATTTGTACTAATTCACATATTATTTGAGCCACCATTAGTGTAGATAAAAAATGTAACATTATTCTCCCATAAGTGAATATAAAAATGGTGATGAATAATCTAAACTCATGCTTCATTAGTTATATAGCTTCAAAATGTCTCATCACATAATTTGATAAATGTCACTTATATGGCACTATGATATTATTCATATTTATTTTTTAGGTTTCTTTGGTTCTTCTAATAAAGAAAAGCTTCAATTTATGTGTTGAATATATAAATACATAGGAATTGTGTGGAATGCATCTAAAATTAACAAATTCCCTCACAATATTTTTCTATAGGGAGTCAAAAATTGACCATAGAAAAATTCGGGTTATGATTGGCCTGAATATTTTTCGAGTTTAGTTCGAGACAAAAAATTTAACTAATTTATTATTCTGATCAAGTTCGATCAAGCCCAAAAATTCAAACATNTAAATGTCACTTATATGGCACTATGATATTATTCATATTTATTTTTTAGGTTTCTTTGGTTCTTCTAATAAAAAAAAGCTTCAATTTATGTGTTGGATATATAAATACATAAGAATTGTGCGGTATGCATCTAAAATTACCATAAAAAAAAAAGTAAATTCCCTCAAAATAATTTTTATAGGGTGTCAAAAATTGACCATCTAAAAATCTGGGTTATGATTGGCCTGAATATTTTTCGAGTCTAGACCGAGACAAAAAATTTAACTAATTTATTATTCTGATCAAGTTAGATCAAACCTAAAAATCTAAACATGGCTCTAATAAGAACGCAATTTCGGATCGATTCGAGTTAGCCCTATTCAAATGGAGTCATATTGGAGCCAATCCAAACCCAATCCCTCACTAAAACTGACACTCCTAACTCTTCTTATTTTGATATTTTCACTTTTTACGGCCTCACTGTCCTTCACTCCTTCATCGCTTCACTGGTGGNATTCAAACATGACTCTAATAAGAACTCAATTTCGAATCCATTCGAGTTAGCCCTATTCGAATGGAGTCATTTCCGAGTCAATTCAAACCCGACCTGACGGTCCCAACTCGNATTCAAACATGACTCTAATAAGAACTCAATTTCGAATCCATTCGAGTTAGCCCTATTCGAATGGAGTCATTTTCGAGTCAATCCAAACCCGACCCGTCACTAAAACTGACAGTCCCAAATCTTCTTATTTTGATATTTTCACTTTTTACGGCCTCACTGTCCTTCACTCCTTCATCGCTCCACTGGTGCGCATTGAAAAAGCCCAGCCCTTTTCGGCTGTTACATCTTCTTCCCTGCCACTTGCTCCCCCTCTCCTCAACCAACCTTCGCTAAGTGTCACAACTGCACTTAAAACTCAGTTCCATAAATAGCCATCTTTCAGTTATTCCGCCACTCTCCACTTTCCATCCCTTCTCCCACTCCCTCTCTTCACTCCACACCTCTCCTCTTCCCACCTAATTCTCTCTTCCACAACTAAACCTCCCCCCTCCCCCCTTCTTCTCCCTTCCCCCAAACTTCCTCTTTATAATTCCACATCACTCCCCTTCTCCCCTCTCGCGATGGCTCACTCCTTCACCAACAGCAGCTCCGGCGAATCCCCTTCACCCACCATCCTCAAGCGCAAGCGCACCAAGCGCCGCCGCACTCTCCCTTCCACTGCCCCCACCTCTTCCTCTTCCTCCAACACCACCGAGGAAGAACAGGACATGGCCAAGTGCCTCATCCTCCTCGCCCAAGGTACCACCTTTCCGGTCAACCAAGCCGCAACCAACCCCTCCCCACCTACCGCTCCAACCGCCTCACACCATTGCATAACCTGCAACAGATACTTCCTCTCCTTCNAACAGGACATGGCCAAGTGCCTCATCCTCCTCGCCCAAGGTACCACCTTTCCGGTCAACCAAGCCGCAACCACCCCCTCCCCACCTACCGCTCCGACGGCCTCACACCATTGCATAACCTGCAACAGATACTTCCTCTCCTTTCAAGCTCTTGGCGGCCATCGCGCCAGCCACAAGAAGCCCAAGATATCAGCTTTCGACGCCGAGCTCGCGAGCTCCTTGGCTAAACCTGCTGCCTCTTCTTCAAGCGGCGGCGTGAAACAGAAGACTCATGATTGTGCGATATGCGGGTCCGAATTCTCCTCAGGCCAAGCGCTCGGCGGCCACATGAGAAGACATCGTCCTGCGATCATTTTACAGAAAAATTCAGAGATTGACAAGAAGAAAAACAGAGTTTTGCTGCTAGATCTCAACCTTCCTGCTCCGGAAGAAGAGGAGCCCTTCGTCCCCGGGAACCCAGTCGTCTTCTCGCCTCCTGCAGCGGCGTCAGCGGCGGCGGCGGCGACCGTAGCGCTGGTGGTCCATTGCCATTACTAGAACTATACATATATTTATTTATACGGTTTACTATCATGAGATCATGTGAATTAAGCATATAAATATATCAAAAAATGTTTTTTGCGAGATGAAATATTCATTTCATTCTTTTTCAAAATTTTAGTTCTTCNTATCATGAGATCATGTGAATTAAGCATATAAATATATCAAAAAATGTTTTTTGCGAGATGAAATATTCATTTGATTCTTTTTCAAAATTTTAGTTTTTTTTTTAATGTTATTTACAGANAGAAGAGGAGCCCTTCGTCCCCGGGAACCCAGTCGTCTTCTCGCCTCCTGCAGCGGCGTCAGCGGCGGCGGCAGCGACCGTGGCGCTGGTGGTCCAATGCCATTACTAGAACTATACATATATTTATTTATACGGTTTACTATTATGAGATCATGTGAATTAAGCATATAAATATATCAAAAAATGATTTTTGCGAGATCAAATATTCATTTGATTCTTTTTCAAAATTTTAGTTTTTTTTTTTAATGTTATTTACAGAAAAATGGAAATTTGTTCACGTAAAGGAAGTGATGGGGAAGCTTTTATTTTGTTGATCAGAGACAGTTGTATTTAGCTTTGATTTGGCTTGGCTTCTCCACCGCCAAGAAAAAAAAATAAAGGGGAGGGGAGTGGAGTGGATTAGGTCACTCATCCCATGAGGTTGTTTGGTTTATAAGACAACTATATCTCAATACATTAATTGCCAAATAGAATAAAAGGGAGGCTATAAACAAATCCCCATCTAACAATCACCCACTACTATTCTTTCATTATCATTCATATCTTTATGTCCTCATGGCCTAACTCATATAATGGTATAACTACAACATC
Organism: Phalaenopsis hybrid cultivar; assembly: GCA_002079205.1. Classification (NCBI taxonomy): domain Eukaryota; kingdom Viridiplantae; phylum Streptophyta; class Magnoliopsida; order Asparagales; family Orchidaceae; genus Phalaenopsis; species Phalaenopsis hybrid cultivar. The sequence goes on along the minus strand of JXCR01090960.1, from coordinate 227,956 downwards.
ACTTCACTTAACCATAATTGTGTGTGCCTCTCTCTCTCTCGCTCACTTACTCCGATAAGACTTGTTTAAGGCAGCTTTCAAGTTATTTTATGTTTCATACTGTCTCCATGATTCTATTTGGCTGCTATTTTCNACAATCACCCACTACTATTCTTTCATTATCATTCATATCTTTATGTCCTCATGGCCTAACTCATATAATGGTGTAACTACAACATCACTTCAATTAATCATAATTGTGTGTGCCTCTCTCTCTCTCTCGCTCACTTACTCCGATAAGATTTGTTTAAGGCAGCTTTCAAGTTATTTTATGTTTCATTCTGTCTCCACGATTCTGTTTGGCTGCTGTTTTTCTGTTAAGAAATTTCTGTGATAAAAATCTTATTTTTACAACCGAATCTATTAAATTATAGTAGAGAAAGCTGTTGTTTGACTTTTAGTGAAGGTGAAAACCTTAAGAAAATGATTTGATTGTCACATATTTTACAATTATTTTTATAAAAATGTCATTTTGCTTTTCTACTTATAATTTAAAATTGATAATTGATTGAATTAAGACTTTTTTTTTCTAATCTGAAGTGCTTGAATGTGATTAGAGGAAAGAGTTAAGAAATCTCAGCCATTCAATTAAGTTTTGATGTTAATTTTTTTTTTAAAAAAAATAAAAATTATTTTATAAAAGAAAGTGGAATCAATCTATGCATTTAAAATGGATTAAATGAATGAAGGGTNTACAATTATTTTTATAAAAATGTCATTTTGCTTTTCTACTTATAATTTAAAATTGATAATTGATTGAATTAAAACTTTTTTTTTTTCTAATCTGAAGTGTTTGAATGTGATTAGAGGAAAGAGTTAAGAAATCTCAGCCATTCAATTTAGTTTTGATGTTAAATTTTTTTTTTTTAAATAAAAATTATTTTATAAAAGAAAGTGGAATCAATCTTTGCATTTAAAATGGATTAAATGAATGAAGGGTTTTTTATTTTAACTTTTAATAGTGGTGATAAATGAAATGAATCTGAATTCCGGAATTTGTGCATTTAAATCCAAGCATAATAACTCCATTCTTTTGGCATTGACATGTTTCTTTTTTTATCTTGTTTAGTTATAATTTCCTTTGCTTGAATGTTTGTATGTTTTTTTTATTTTATATTATATGAAAGTTAATTTGTTGCTTCAAAATAATAATAATAATAATAATAATAATAATTATTATTATTATTATTATTATTATGATCAATTCAAACAAATATCCTTCCTGATATAACCTTCACTCTCTAAATGTAGTTGAAATATTAAAAATTAATTTTTGGTTGTCGATTAGTAGGGCTGTCAAAAAAGCTCGTTGTTCGCGAACAATTTGTGTTTGGTGTTGTTGTTGCGAGAACTAGATATATCAGTTCAAGTGGTATATATATAAATCAAACAGGAGAACGATCGATGAAGTGAAAAATAGAACGAGAAAAATCACACCAGAAAAGAACAACACTGCGGAATACACAGATTTACATGGTTCGACAAATTTCCTATGTCCACGAAGTTGCAGAGGATTTTACTACTTGAGGATTTTACACCAGTCGATCACCTCGACTTACAAGAGAAATCGCCCACTCTCACTTCGTTGCTCTCTCTTCTTCTCTCTCTTTTCTTCTCTCTCTACACCGAGATACACCGAAGAAGATAAACTTACAAGAGAAATAAACACAATTTATCTTCAGCCACAAGCCACCAAGAAGAAGCCAAGGGAGAATAATCTTCTTCTTCTTCTTTCTTCTTCCTTCACCGCAAGGAACTACCTCTTGCACCTCTCTTCTATTTATCCCGAGGGAGCCCGAAGAAGAAAACTGTGACTACTTATATTTCTGGGAGAGTCATTCAAAGTCTTTTTTCACGAACAGGAGGAAGCGAAGAGATGCTTCACTTCACAAAAGTGGAATGCGGGAGTGGTTATTTGTGAAGAGTTGTGACTCTCCAAAGCAAATTAACTGCCCAAGCATGGTGGACCGGGCTCCACCGTTTCTAATAATTCTCTCACTTGGAGATCGGTACACAGGCTGCAACATCTCCTTCCTTCAACTGATATCCTCCATTGGCGTTTTCTCCTTTTTCTTAAACATGCATCCTCCTCCACCTTGAATCCACCAACTTGAATCCTCCACCTCTGCAACTCAAAGCATCTGCCTTCACTCCAGAAGACCAACTGAAGTTATGCACAATTTCAATTTCTCAAGAGTAACACCCTCAGCAACATATCAACAGACTCCACATAGCTTTGCGCCTCCAAGCTATTTCTTCTGTCACTCTTGTCTCTTCTTACAACTCCCACTGCATGGGCAACATCCTGCCTCTGCTGAAAGTCTTTTTCAATAATTTTAACCTTGTACATCTGCTACCATCACACTCGGTCTTCACCTAGTACACCCACTTGTTGTGCAATGTCTTCTTCCCTTGTGGAAGTTCTGCAAGCTCACACTTGCTCGAACTTTCATCTAGCAAGATTTCTTCATAACACTGTTGTTCTTCAACATCTGTCTGTGGAACAATAGAAATAAGTGCCCCGGACCCACTTTCCTCTTCACTTCCATCACTACCCTGCACTGTGGCCTCTGATAGATTTCCTACCATATTCAAAGTCTCTGAATCCAATACCAAGTCTTCAACAGAACTATAAATTGCCAACAATAGTGCATCATGTGACTCTTCAGAAACCACATTTGCGCTATAATTCTCCATTTTCTTAGGATTCTTGCAATTCTTCTTTATGTGGCCAGCCTTGCCATAATTTCAACAAGTTGTCTGCTTACTAAACTTTGATTTTGATCTCCCTATACTTGAGTTCATGTCATACCATCTCCCTCTGAAATAAACATTCAGTGCCGAACTCGAACATGAGATCACGCCAGAATCTTTCCTGCGAACTTCCTCAGCCAAAATTAAATCATGAATATCATCGTATTTCAGTTTAGATTTACCTGCAGAACTGCTAATTGTTATCCTCATGGCTTCCCAACTATCTGACAATGAAACCAACAAGCTCAGTGCACATATCTCATCATTAAAATCAATTTCCACAGACGATAATTGATTTGTGATAGTATTGAAAATATTCATGTGTTGAGCAACTGAAACACATTCTACCATCTTCAAATTGAATAACTTCTTCATCAAGTGCACATTATTATTCGTCGATGGCTTTTCATACATACCTGATAAGACTATCATGAGATCTGCAGTCGTTCTTTCCTTGACAACGATGTGTGCAACGGACCTCGATAGTGTCAATCGAATAACCCCCAAAACTTGTCGAACCAATAAATTTCATTAAGCCTCATCCATCATTTCAGGTCTTTTCCCCAATAATGGAAGATGGAGTTTCTTCCAATAAAGATAATCCTCTATATGCATTCTCTAATAATCAAAATATGTGTCATCAAACTTCTCAATCCCTGAAATATTCAATTCATCTGCAGCCATCATTCTTCCTCATATCTGAAACCACGCTCTGATACCAGTTGTTGTTGTTGCAAGATCTAAATATACCAGTTGATGTGGTATATATATAAATCAAATAGGAGAATGATCGACGAAGTGAAAAATAGAATGAGAAAAATCACACCAAAAAAGAACAACACAGCGGAACACACAGATTTACGTGGTTCGACAAATTGCCTATGTCCACTTAGTTGTAGAGGATTTTACTACTTGAGGATTTTACACCAGTCGATCACCTCGACTTACAAGAGGAATCTCTCACTCTCACTTCGTTGCTCTGTCTTCTTCTCTCTCTTTTCTTCTCTCTCTACATCGGGATACACCGAAGAAGCTCTACACCGAGATACACCGAAGAAGATAAACTTACAAAAAAAAATAAACACAATTTCTATTCAGTCACAAGCCATTAAGAAGAAGCCAAGGGAGAGCAATCTTCTTCTTCTTCTTTCTTCTTCCTTCACCGCAAGGAACTACCTCTTACACTTCTCTTCCCTCTATCCCGAGGGAGCCCAAAGAAGAAAACCGTGACTAATTCTATTTCTGGGAGAGTCATTCAAAGTCTTTTATCACGAACAGAAGGAAGCGAAAAGATGTTTCACTTCACAAAAGAGGAATGTAAGAGTGGTTATTTATGAAAATGTGTGACTCTCCAAAGCAAAGTAACTGCCCAAGAATAGTGGACCAGACTCCACCGTTTCTAACATTCGGATCGTCAATGAGTTCATGTTCGATTCGTTCGATAAGTAAACGAGACGAACGTGAACAGTTTTTTTTTCGTTTGGTTAGTTAAACGAACCAAAAAAGAATAGTGATGCGTTCGTTCGTGTTTGAATCGCTGTTGCTCGAACAATAAAATAATTTAAAATAATTATATATAAAATATTTATGATATTTAAAAAATTTAAATTTCATAAATTATAATATATAATAAAAAATAATAATAATATATTAATATAGTATATTAGTAATATACTAATATAGATATAATATATTTATATAATATAAGTTATATAATTAATATAATATATTATTTATATATATTAATGTTTTGGATGTCAAACTGGCTCGTCGTTCGCGAACAGCTCGTGTTCACCTCGTTTGTTAAGAAAAGAACACGAACAGTGACTTCACGAATAATTTCGAACACGAGCTTATTTCAAACAAATTAAATTTCAAACGAACCGAACACAAACACATGCTCTGTTGGATTCGTTTACACCTCTATCTATCGGTACTTTTTATTTGTGGTTGAGCATAAATAATGTCACATTCATCAATTAATAGCAAAAGTGACTTCACACACACACAAATATATATACTTTAATTTAGGCCATAAAATTTGTATCTCTTAATGTCACCTTCTAATTAATATCTATGATTCATCACGCACATAATACTTAACTTTGATGAACTCCATGCTCTCCAAACAGCATAACGAAAAAAAAAAGCTCAGATAATTATACATTATTATTTTCTTAAAATGTAAGACAATTATACTTGATCTGCAATATAATTTTTTTTTTATTTTCTGAAATTAATATCTCAAAAAAAAAATGAGGGGCATTTGCATGGATACCATGCAATCACGGAAAAATATTACATCACGATTCTTAACGTAAAGTTACGTTCGAAGTCCACTGATATGCAGACACGTGGCTTCAAGGAAACATGCGCTTTTCTGTGATCCAACCTGGTAACACAGGAGAATATTCCTCTTGTGTTATTCCATATTATTTATGTGTTATTGTTGTGATATTGATGTGATATTTTAACACCAAAAAAATTCTCAGAACACAATAACAAATGAATATCATAACAATAACACCTGAATAATGTGGAATAACGCGGGAGAAATATTCCCCTGCGCTAAAACGATTTTTTTTGTCACATTCACGTGTCTGCATATCAGTGGACTCTGAACGTAGCTCTATATTAGGAGTCCTGATGTATCAGTGGCCTCCGAACGTATCTCTACATATCAGTGGACTCCGAACGCAGCTAAAAAGATTTCATATTGAACCAAATTTGAACCAACATTTGCTAAACAATTAATGGAGTGGAGACAAAATGAACTTGTAAGGGGGGCAAATCATTAAAAAGCCTATACCTTTTCACTAAAATATGACCCCCACCCCCAAGGCAAGCATGGGTTCGCCCATGCATGCAATTCTTATGCATATACATATCTAACACTTAAATTTTAATTTTATACAAAATATCATTATTTCAAAATTTGAAATGTTAAATATACACTTTCTCATAGATAACTTTGGTGTTAGATATATGTGTGATTAAATAAGAATTAGAAAAGTATTCTATTGACTAATGACTGTAATACCCCTTAGTATATAAACACAGTTATGTTTAGAAACACACTGTTCTATTTAAAAAAACACAATTGTAAAGGTGCTACATGTGGAATAAACCACATGTAACCTTTCACGTAGGGATGTTAATAATCTATCTACTTGAAGTATCAGGTCAATCTAACTCAAGCCATGTTTAGCCATAAGATAGCGCAATCTAGTGTCAATTCAAATCAAGCATGGCTCATTAATTTTAACTCAAACTCCAAATAACATAGACATCAATCAAATATCAAGCATGGCTCATTAATTTTAACTCAAACTCCAAATAACATAGACATCAATCAAATATCGCCTAATTTTTATATTGGTAGGATATGTGTATTTGCATTCCTAGTATGCATATCTACTCAATCAAATCTCAACCCAGCTCAATTCTATCTTGGTTGCTCAATTCAAGCTCAATTATAGTAATTTAGATTTTTGAATTCAATCCATGCTTGTTCTAAGCCATAAGTTGGTCATATTTCAAGCAATCTGCGATCTTTAAGCTAAACTCAAGTCTTGCTCATATTGTGAAATGAAATCAACAACTACTATCACCCCAACATGGTGCATATGAGTTCATCATTTGGTGGTATCCATGGTTCAAAACTTGATAAAATTCATCCAACAAACATGGAAAATAAGAAACCATGAAATCATCTACTTAGGGATTAAACATATATGCACGAGAAATAAATAAATCACTTCATTAAATCTGAAATTAAACTTTACCTAACCAGCATATCTTGATTATTTACTAATTCACACTTATTTAACGCACACAAACATAATCCACCAAGAAATGGAGTCAGATGCCCTTCATGGATTTTCAGTGGCCATTCAAGGATTTGGCCAATACAAAACCAAAGAAACTCAGAAGGCTAGCAATAAAGTCAACTCAAAAGAATTCAGAGCAAGAGACGATGACCCAAATCTAGCCCCTTTTGATAAGTCGAGCATCAATGTCTAAAGTTTAAGACTAAAATTTTGACAGGCAGTGCTTAGATTTACATCCAAATGATGTCAATAAGATGTTCACAAAAAAAAAGGATGGTAGAATTGAATTCATGATCTTACCGAGTGCAATCTTCTGGAGGCAGACAACAGGCGGGCAATCGCATAAGTAGGGGGCGTAGCCGATAACCAAAATATAACTACTAATGAAACCCTTCTTAAATCTTTAATAGTGGTCTGACGCTGAGATGCAGAGTGCTGGTGCAATTGCACAAATCACTAGATATGACCGTAGACACCCCGTCGACCTTCGCAATCCGGTCGACATCTCTTTCTTGAGCTATAGTAGGTGTAGGTGGAGAGATTGCTAGAGAAAATCATAACGAAGATAGTAATTCAAGAATAATATTTTGGGGAAATGAGATACAGAGCGAAATGTCACTCTTTGCTATCTTAATTAATAATTAGCAAGCTAATAGTAAAGAAAGAAGATTCTAGAGAAAACCATAAAAAAGAGCAATTCAATGGACTCTTGAAGATTCCAAGACATTCTAGAAGAAAATTGAAAAAAAAAGGAGAATATTCTAAGGAATTCTAGAAGTTTTCACATAATTTTAGAAATATGCTGAAAGAAACAAAATTCAAGAGAACTCTAAAATATTTTGGAAAGTTCTAGAATCATGTATATGTAAATAATAATGTAGAACTATCTAGAGATTAATATATTCTAATATAATCTAGAATGTTCCCTTAGTCTTGGAGAGGACTATAAATAAGAGTCACCCCCTCCCCCTCCTCATTTGTATCAATCCAAGAACCATCCAAGGTTCCCAAACATTCAAGTGTTGTAATCACTATTTCTTACTGAAGTGTAACTTTCTCCGATACTTCTACCTACTCTTCTTCCAAGAGTGTCTTGTGCTTACAAGTCCAATGTTTGTGATGGTTAGACTAATTTACTGCCAAGGAATAACAGTAGAGTTCTAGACCAAGGATCAAGTGAAAAGTTCTCAATACCTTTTGTCAATAACATGTGCATCATGGATGGTAACCAAGCTAGCTTAGTACTGACAACAAGGACTAGGAAGCCCGAAGCTAAAATGCTATCAACCATTCAATCTAAGAAGGGAATCCAACGAGAGGAGGAGCTACTTGGTTGTTCTTCATGATCCCAATGAAGAATTAAAGGCCCAAGAAGACATGCTAAGGGAAGTGGTGATAGTACTTGAGAAGTTTAAAGATGTTTTACCACCGTAATTACCAAAAGAGCTACCATCAAGAAGGGAGATCAATCACCTGATCGAGCTTGAGCTAGGGACTAAGCCATTGGTAATGGGATTTTACCGCATGGCACCTCCAGAGCTGACAGAGCTGCAAAAACAATTGAAGGAGTTGTTGGATGTAGGACACATCTGAACATCTAAAGCCCCATATGGAGCCCCGATTTTATTTTAGAAATATAAATATGGTTCCTTGTGCATGGACATAGACTACCATGCTTTATACAAAATTATTGTGAAGAAAAAATACCCAATTCCTCTCATTGCCTACCTTTATGATCAATTGCGAAGCACAAGGTACTTCTCAAAATTGGATCTTCAAACAACTACTGCCATGTGAGGAAAGTAGATGGAGATGAACTGAAAACCACTTATGTGACCAGGTATGGGTCATTTCAATTTTTTATTATGTCTTTTAGGGCTAATCAATGCTCCTGCTACAATCTGCACCTTGATGAACAAACTATTCCAACTATACTTAGATCAGTTTGTCGTTGTCTACTTGGATGTCATAATAGTGTATAACAACACACTCCAAGATCACCCGAGACACCTCCGAGTGCCACTGAGTGAGACTAGAAGAACTACAAAATGGGCAAATAAGAAAATGAGACATGAAGACACATGGAAAAAGAAATAAACTGACAGTATCAAGTGGAAGCCACAATGAGGGCATTGCAAGCTTAAATGGCGGAGAGTGTCATTCTCCGCCATCTTTAAGAATAATTGGCAAGCTAATCATAAAAAAAGGAAGATTCTAGAGAAGTTCAGAATGAAGAAAAAAATCGAATGGACTCGAGAAAATTCTACGACATTCTAGAAAAAAATTAGAAAATAAAAAAAATATTCCGAAAAATTTTAGATGTTTCCACATAATTTCAGAAATATACTGAAAGTAGCAAGCTTCAAGAGAACTCTAGAATAATCAGAAAAGTTCTATAATCATGCATGTGTAAAGAATATCATAGAACTATCTATAAATTAATATATTCTAATATTATCTAGAAAGTTTCCTTAGCCTTAGAGAGGACTATAAATAGGAGATTCACCTTATTTGTATCAATCCAAGAACCATTCAAGGTTCACAAGCATATAAGTGTTGTAATCACTCTATCTTAGTGAAGTGTTTCTTTCTTCAATACTTCTACCTACTTTTCTTTTAAGAAGGTTTTGTGCACATAAGTCCAAGTGTTGTGAGGGTTATGCTGATTTAGTGCCAAGGCATAGCACTAAAGCCGCACGAGTGACTTAAGATAAGTTAATCCGTGACAGAGAGTTTTGCTTTCACTTTAATGTCCGGTCTCCTTTAGTAAAAGCGAAGAAGAGTATCTCGCCCTTCCAACGAGGAGAGGTGTGTGGGCAGAAGAGCGAACAACGGGCATCTACAGTAATTCAAAACTGCAGTTCGAACTGCTCCATTTAAAAACACGAATCAAACGCAACTTAAATGTGGTTCGACACAATTGGAATGAAAACACGACCTTAAAAGCTCAAACAAATGTAGGCGTTTTGTTTCGATTGTGGTTGTAGAAAAACTCTGTTCAGATGTGGTTGTTGAGAATATGTTATTCAGAAGCTGGTGTTTTAAAAGCGGGACCATAATATCCCTTAGTATAAACACAGTTTTGTTTGAAAACTTTCTGGAAAAAAATAGCTCTGAAAGCTATTGTGGAATAAACTCAATGAAAATTTATCAAGTTATTCTTAGTCATAACACCATAAGAGAATTTAAAGTGTACATTAATCGAATCTTCTACCCTCAAGATAATCATACATACATAAGTTTCAAATAATCTCGTACATAGAATAATGAGGCAAATTTATATACCTATCAAGATTTCAAGATCCAGACCCATTTTAAATGAACAAAATAGCCAGTTGGGCACCACACATGTCAAAAGAGTGTCAAAATAGCCCACAAAAAGCAGCTTTATCATAAATATTCAAACAGTGCTGCTGATAGCATCACTCCTTTCATGTGAAATAGCAACTCATCTAGCCAGACAAACTCAATTACTAGATGAAGTTTATAAAATGTTGGATGCATCATAGGATAGCTATGAATTAATCAAGTAAAAAAAGTTTTAAATGCATGTCAGTGACAAGATATAAAATACATCCCCGCAAGATTCCTTCATAGTAGCAACCTTTTTTTTTAGATAGATAACAAGATACGAAATAACAACTTCTTTTTTTGAATGCTAACAGGTAACATGAGATTATAACAGGTAATAGGAAGTGTTGTAAGACATTGTGGCCGGGTTATTGAATCTCAACACGNTATCTAACTTTTGAAGCTTGCAGAAACCATTGTTAGTGAAGAACTTCAATAAATTGTTGAGAATCAATCAACAATTTAAGAGAATCAATCAACAATCAATCAACACTTTTATTTCCCCGTTCCATCGAGCATATCGCCCACGAGTTTTCCTCGCCACGCTAAGAAAATCGTGTAAGTTTTCTGCTCGTCACCCCAAGCACGTCACGAAAAAAGTTGCGCCGCGAATGCCGCTTACTAGTTTCTCTCGCCACGCTAAGAAATGTGTGCACGAGTTCCACTCGTTGCGCCAAACACCTCGTAAAATCGGGTAGCGTAAAAATGTTGCCCGCGAGTTTCCCTGAACACACTAAAAAAAGGCGTGCACGAGTTTCGCTCGCTGCATAAAATGCGTCAAGATCGACATTTTAAGACCTGTAACCGTTATACTTTCCGTTCGGCGAAGTGATGATTTAGTCAGACCTATTATGACCCATGTACATTATTCCCTTAGCCNCGCTTCAAATCTACAATGTTTCATTGTCATTGCTATGAGATGAAAGTAGACCAAGAAAAATGTGTGGCAATTATAGAAAGAAAAAAAATGTATACATCTTTTCTTGGAGAGCATGATCTCCTTTTTTTAACTCTACGAGTTGTGCAAAGTGATATGTATGTTCGNACGCTCCGCTTCAATCAGAAACCAGTGAAGAAGGTAATTCCATTTGCGCTAGTCTTTATCATTTAAATTTTTATTTAGTGAAATTGATCTTTGATTGGTAATGCTTTAGTGTTAGGCATGTATGAAAATCTGTATGTGATGCATGTCTTATTCAAGTGCATAGGTAATGTAGTGTACCTGTCCAAATTGAATTTTAGATTTTAGATATGTATATATATAAGAATTGAGTGATATGTATAAAAATATTCATAGATATGTATTGTGGTATGCATGTAAAAATTGAAGTTTAGGTGTTAGGTATGTATATACATAAGAATTGAGTGGTATGTATGAATATCTTCGTAAAAGTTGAAGTTTATGTATTAGACTCGTTTTGGCTCGAAATAAATAATTTGCACACACACACACACTCATAGTTTAATTGACTACAAATGATACAAAGATTTATAAATAATTAAAATTATTAATTAAAAATAGAGCAAAAATATATTAAATTCTATTTAAATCAATATTTTAATATAAATAATAAGATTTAAATCTCGTCGTACTCTTAACATCTTACGACTGTGTAACTAGGGTTTTCAAAATGGCTCATTGTTCTTCAAAAACTCGTGTTTAGCTTGATAAACAAACAAGCCGAACATAAACAAATCTTTTGAGCTCGATATATAAACGAGTCAAACACAAACAATAATATTTTTTGACAAGCCGAGCCTGAGCTCGCTCAAGATTGGCTCATTTACATCCCTAATTGCTGCATGTGTGACTAGGGTTGTCAAAACGACTCTTTGTTAGCGAATGACTTATGATCGGCTCGCTAAGCATACGAGTCAAACACGAACAAAGATATCTTTTAACATACCGAACACGAGCTGAGCCCAGGCTCGCTCCTGTTCGACCCATGTACACCCCTAACCACAACTTCCTACGGCCCCAACAAAATAAATCAAATCCCACATATTTAAAATAAATAAATAAAATTTTCCAGTTATGTCTGAATCTAAAATTGTGGAATTTAGATTATTTGTATTCCTCATCATAATTACAATATAAATTAAGAAAATATCATTCATTTAATCCAGTTTATTGCAGCTTATATTTATTTCAATGTTCATATCTAAGTGATACTTATTTTTTGTCAAGCAAAATAAATACTTTCTAAAATATGTCCACTATTATAAGTGTTTATTCAATTTATGATTCTGTAAAATATGAATACGTTGTTAATGAGCACAAGATTCAAGCAGCAAGCTTGGGCTCTAAATTCAAATTAAATTTCATATATTATAAGAGCTCGAGTTTGAGTTGGACAAAACTCGCCTCATTAGTTCACGAGTCAACTCGAATACATTGTAAATACTTATTTCTCCCTTGTTATGCAAAGTTAAAACCCAATTCCTAAACAAAGGCCTACAAATTTTTCGAGCAACAACAACAACAACAACGACAGTAACAAACCATTATCCCTCTAAGTGGGATCAGCTACATGTATCCTTTTTCTCCATTGTGTCCTATTACATGCCATATTTTCATTTAATTCTAATAAAATAATTTCCTTTTTTATACAACATGTCCTAGCCTTTTTAGGTCCACCTCCATCATTCTTAACATAAGTCGAATCTAAAACATCTACTCTCCTAATCAGATCATCAGTTGGTTGACGTTTAAAGTAACCAAACACCTAAGACAACTCTCTCTAATCTTATCTAACACTAGAGCTGCACCTATATATATAATCTTCTCACACAAATATAAAACATTTGACTTATAAATATAATCTCATCTTGTTATTTTGACCACCAATTATTGAACTAAGGTAAAAGGGCATTTTTGTAATGTGGTACCGCTCACCTACCACATCTCACATACCGCTCACCTACCTCCCACCTACCATTCTCTTGCTTCTATAAATAGAGAGGGTGTGAGACTTAGGAGAGCAAGAGAAAAGATCTTAAGCTACCACAAAGGAGGAGAGAATAGCTAGAGAGGAGGGGAACATCCTGAGGCCTTGAATCAAGGTGTCGCTTGAGAGGGAGGCTATAGAAGGAAGATGATGANAAATCTCCTTCATTTTTGCAATTCTTAATTGCAGTAGTTGTTGTTGTATACATTTCATAACTGCAGCTCAAAGAAATTCCTAGCTGCATCACCAAAATATGATTTATACATTTCATTTCTGCAGCAATTCATACCACTGAAATGATCTATACAATAGCTGTAGTTCTGCACAGACTCCACAGAAAAAGAATTATACAATGATCTATACATTTCATAACTGCATCAAAAGATCTATACAAAAGATCTTAAAATCTAAAAGAAAGAATTAATTACTGCAAAACTCCACAGAACTACAGCAAAGTTTTGTACATAACTACAAATATTGCTGATGCACATAACTACAAATATAGCTCTCTAATGCAGAAGTAGCTGAGAAAATTTGCTTAAGCTTGAATCTGTAAAAGCAAAACTCCATAGAACTACAAATAAAGAAGTGTGATGGGCAGCTACTAATCAAATATTAGTTATTAAAAAATTTCACATCTCAATATTATGCAATGTGAAGACTGCTTCATAATCTTTGTTTGCAACGTGAATGGCTTCCCGTGCATGAGTGAAAAGATGCATATATATAGAAATTGAAACTCAAGGTATTAGATATGTAAACACATAATTATTGAATGAAATTCTACTGATTTGGGCTCAAATCCCGGGATTGATCAAGTGATCAATCCCAAATGTAGCAATTTGATAAGGTTCCATGAATAACACCATTGTTACTAATAAAAGTCTAATTGAGTATTCCAACCTAAAAGAGCCATGCAAAACCTTACCAGAAACTTCTAACTTAAGTTGACGTCAAGAGCATTACTCGGTCGACGTTATTACCAAGAAAGATTATCAAACATACCACTCAATCCTTATGTGTTTACATATCTACCACCTAAACTTCAATCTTTACATTCATGTCACCCAACTGTAGGAGGAAAGGGGAGAGATCGGGGAAGAGGAACGCGGTCGGGAGAAGCTCGGTCGCGTGGTCGGCGAAGAGGAATCGGCGAAGAGGACAAAAGAAGCGATCGGGAGAAGCGGAAGACAGTCAGAGAAAGAGGAACACGATCGGGAAGCTCAGTCGCGTGGTCGCGGAAGAGGAATCAGCGAAGATGAGGCAAGGGGCGATCGAGAGAAGAAGAAGGCAGTCGGAGAAAGAGGGAATCGATCANGTGGTCGCGGAAGAGGAATCAGCGAAGATGAGGCAAGGGGCGATCGAGAGAAGCAGAAGGCAGTCGGAGAAATAGGGAATCGATCGGGAAGCTCGGTAGCGTGGTCGGCGAAGAGGAGGAACAAGAGATCGGTCAGGGCAACGGGGTAAAATGATGCGTTTGAAAGCTGGGAAGCGGGCTCCTATAGGCGTTCGGCTTTCGATCAAAATCGCGGGACGCCGCTCTTCCAACGTCGCCCCAAACGAGCGAATTTTGCGTTCGGATGTCGCGCAGCAGTGAAAACGCTGCGCCAAACAGACCCTTAGTCAGACCTATTATGACCTCAGGTACATTATTCCCCTAGCCTAAACAACTAACTCGCTTTACAAAATATAGCCGTATATGTCAGCTTCAAACCCACACATTTATAAATCATATTTTCCCTCAAGCAATATAACTAAAATATATAGATGTTTGATGCTCACGGACTGCAGAGCAGTAAGGTGGAAGGCTTGGGCTCCAAGCGAAATGAAGCTCTAAGTTGCTG
>JXCR01090960.1:187752-212257 GCA_002079205.1 Phalaenopsis hybrid cultivar | reverse complement strand
CCAGATATGTGTTGCAGGATGTTGAATCGGAGAGGAAGGAGTATGTGATTTCGACGCACAGCGAGAAGTTGGCGGTGGCTTTCGGGCTGCTGAAAGTGGCTGGAGGAGCTAAAGTTAGGGTTTTGAAGAACTTGAGGATATGTGGGGATTGCCATTGCGCGATCATGTTCATGGCGCTGGCCACTGGGAGAGAAATTGTTGTCCGGGACGCGAAGAGGTTTCATCATTTTAAGGATGGGGAGTGTTCATGTGGTAATTATTGGTGAATTACACCTTTCTTTTTTTTATTTTTATACCAACCACTTGTTTATATCATATCAAAAATATCATCATTTTTTCATGTAAATTTTTATGAATTTAATCTTAAATATATGCAAAATCTTGATTGAAAGATGGATCTTTTAAACACCAGGACAAGGTGGCTACCATCATTTTAATTTTCTTAATATAGAATTGATACGCCACTAATA
Source organism: Phalaenopsis hybrid cultivar (assembly GCA_002079205.1). Taxonomy (NCBI): domain Eukaryota; kingdom Viridiplantae; phylum Streptophyta; class Magnoliopsida; order Asparagales; family Orchidaceae; genus Phalaenopsis; species Phalaenopsis hybrid cultivar. The sequence goes on along the minus strand of JXCR01090960.1, from coordinate 211,787 downwards.
AATGCTCATCATTTAGCACGAATCTTGAGGCATACGCGGATCTCGAGGCAACCTTTTGAACAAAAAACATTTAAACTTCAATCAAAAGTCATCCATAACTCTGATTTTAGTAAAATTATATTCAAACTGACCGGCTCGATGAGACGGACCCAATTATATAAAAACTAGTCCAATCAGAGTCAAATCAGGTTCGGATCAAGTCATTAAACCACCACTACGAGATTTCTGAAGGCATTTTAAAGGTCAAACGGATGTAGAATTTAGCGAGTTTATAGTCGAATCGAGCATCTCGAAAAGTCAATCCAACGAGCCCAAGATTGCTCAATTCCGACATCGTTAAGGCACTCAAATGTTCATCAAACGACATCTGATCAAGGGAAGCTTCGGGCCGTCCGATCAAAATGGTTCATATTCCTGCTTTAATTGCACTCAAAACACTATAAATAGAGCCTCACCCCTCACATGAAGGGGAGGAGCCTTGAGAGAGAACTTGAGGTTTTGAGAAGGAGCTCAGGTCCAAGATCATCCTCACCATCGTCGATCGCCGTCGACCACCACTGACCGCCGACCTCTGTCGACCACCGCCGACCACCGTTGAACGCCGCCGATTGCCGCTGACCTCCGTCAACCACCGCTTACTAGACGTAATCAGTCGACGTTATAACGTGGAAAGCTAGTAACCATTTCCCGTCTGTGGGACAAGGGACATCTGTAATCATAATCTTATAGTGAATTTTTACAACTGGGCCAGACCCCGTGATTTTTCCCTTTTTATGGGTTTTCCACGTAAAAACTTCCGGTATTATTACAACTTGATTCATTTTCATCTGAGTGTATGCTGAATTTTCGTGCAACGCTAAGACGATAATTCATTACTCTACCGCCGCGAATTTTANACCGCTTACTAGACGTAATCAGTCGACGTTATAACGTGGAAAACTAGTAACCATTTCCCGCCTGTGGGACAAGGGACATCTGTAATCATAATCTTATAGTGGATTTTTACAACTGGGCCAGACCCCGTGGTTTTTCCCTTTTTATGGGTTTTTCACGTAAAAACTTCCGGTATTATTACAGCTTGATTCATTTTCATCTGAGTGTATGCTGAATTTTCGTGCAATGCTAAGACGATAATTCATTATTCTACCGCCGCGAATTTTCNGGGCTGCTGAAAGTGGCTGGAGGAGCTAAAGTTAGGGTTTTGAAGAACTTGAGGATATGTGGGGATTGCCATAGCGCGATCATGTTCATGGCGCTGGCCACTGGGAGAGAAATTGTTGTCAGGGATGCGAAGAGGTTTCATCATTTTAAGGATGGGGAGTGTTCATGTGGTAATTATTGGTGAATTACACCTTTCTTTTTTTTATTTTTATACAAACAACCTTGTTTATATCATATCAAAAATTTCATCATTTTTTCATGTAAATTTTTATGGATTTAATCTTAAATATATGCAAAATCTTGATTGAAAGATGGATCTTTTAAACACCAGGACAAGGTGGCTTGAGTAAATACCATCATTTTAATTTTCTTAATATAGAATATAATTTTCACAGTTAAGGGGGCATGTATGTAAAAATAGAAGTTTTGGTGTTAGATATGTAAATGCACAAGAACTGAGTGGTATGTATGTAAATCGTTGTTATTCTATTTTGTGTTTATGATGTTTATAGATAGCCATTCTTATGCATGTATGGAAAAAAAATTGCATTATTTAATGAGAAAATATTTTCTTTTAAATATTCCAAATTATATATAAAAGAATTCTCTTAAAAATATTCCAAATTATATATCACACCTAAATTTTGATATTTATATATAAAACACTTTGGTTTTTTAATTTTATGCATGAAACGTGTAATTTACTTTTATAAATAATTAATAACGTTTTCTTTTTTTTTTTTGAGATATTTGTATTGCAGGTTTGAGTTCTATGTGTGTACATATGAAAATTTAAGTGTGAGCTATGTAAATACATAAAAATTATGTGCTATATATATATATATATATATATATATATATATATATATGTAAATCATAGCCTACCAGGCATATATATAAATATGCAATCTTGTTGTGAGACCTGTCTTCGAATCCATAAGAATTGAGAGCTATGTGTCACGGACAAATAGTCCCACATCGACTAGGTGTAGGGCTGAAAAACAATATTTAAGTCCTGAGCTGCCCACCACTTATAAGGGCTCTTTTGGGAGGTGACAAATGATATCAGAGCAGATTACTGCCTGTCAGATGTGTGGGCTCTCNTGTCACGGACAAATAGTCCCACATCGACTAGGTGTAGGGCTGAAAAACAATATTTAAGTCCTGAGCTGCCCATCACTTATAAGGGCTCTTTTGGGAGGTGACAAATGGTATCAGAGCAGATTACTGCCTTTCAGATGTGTGGGCTCTTCATGGTCTAGTGGAACCCTCGATGGAGTCGATCCGTGACGAGGACGTCACGTGATTGGGTGGAGGAGAATGTCACGGACAAATAGTTCCACATCGGCTAGGTGTAGGACTGAAAAACAATATTTAAGTCATCGGCTGACTACCACCCATAATGACTCTTTTGGGAGGTGACATATGTTTGTAAATGCTCCTAATCTTTTAAAGTGAAACACATTTTTCATAAATATAAATTGGCACGATCATAATATTAAGATCACTAGATAATCAATATTAAATTTTATAGTCTAATATGTAGATATATAAAAAATATTTAATATGTATTAAAATGTGATAAAAATTAACATGGGCCGAGAGTTTATAGACGGGGCTATCTTCTGCTAAAATTCTTGCCCACGATCCCGCGATGAAACCACCTGAAACCATTCCCGCGGCAAAAAATACCGTTTTTTTATTTAACTTCCATTTCCGACCACAACCCGTGCTTCCCCTGCACCAAGATCCCAAACACCTTTCATGGAGTTCCCCAAAATTCCATTCTCTCTCCCCAGCCTCTTCTGCCCGGAAGACGGCAGCCTCCTCGCCACCGACAAAGACTACGGCGAACTTNCCCAAAATTCCATTCTCTCTCCCCAGCCTCTTCTGCCCGGAAGACGGCAGCCTCCTCGCCACCGACAAAGACGACGGCGAACTAGACGGCGGCTTTATATTCTTCAACGATTCCTCCTTCAACCAAACAGACGAGCAGTACATTGATGTTCTCTTCTCCAAAGAGAGCTCTTTGCTCTGCCACCACCTATCTGCAAAGGAAACCTATTTGCTCCCCGACAGATCCGAATCCGTCAGGTGGATTCTCAAGGTGAGTTATAATCACTGCATACGACTTGTAAAAGTTCGATCTTTTTTATTATTAATGTGTGTTTCTGCTCTGATTCAGATGAAATCCTACTTCCGTTTCGGCTCTCAGACCGCTTACCTCGCAGTAACTTACATGAACCGGTTCTTTCTCCGACGGGCAATCGATGTAAAAATGCTAACTTTATGTTATTTGATTGTTTATTTCTTCTGGGACTGATGGATGGTTCTGTTCTCGACCTTTTTCATTGATTAGGAAGAGAAGAACTGGGCCACGAGGCTTTTGTCAATAGCTTGCTTATCTTTAGCAGCGAAGATGGAAGAGTGCTCCCCGCCATTGTTGCCTGAGTATTGCTTAGAAGATTCGTGGTTCAGTAGCGAGTCGATACGGAGAATGGAGCTCCTTGTGTTGGACACGCTGGAATGGAAACTGCATTCAGTGACGCCATTTGCTTACTTCAGTTATTTTGCATCAAAGTTCAATTTTAATCGTTGTTCCAAGGATCTATTCTCTAAGGCCACTTCATTCATTTTCCTTGTTCTTGAAGGTGCCGAGTATTTGCAGTTTTCGATGCCCATTATCAATGTTTCAAATAAAAATGTCATTTTTGTTGATCTTTTTAATCCAAATCCAGCCATGAACTTGATGCTTTACCGCCCTTCAGCCATATCTGCGGCGGCCATCTTGGCTGCATCAGGTGACCGGTTGACAAAAACTTCATTGGAGTCCAAGATTTGCTCAACCTCAATCTCTGAATCTCTAAAAGTAGTAAGCTAAATACTCCTAAACCCGAGAAAATTATAATTTTGACTCTAAGACAGTTCTGCATCTGTTATTTCTTGTTACAGGAGCAAGTCTTCTCCTGCTATAATGCAATGATTCAACAGTCCAACAAGAAGAAGAAAATTGGATCAAGAAAAACTTTATTTTTATCGGATGCATCAGAAAATTGTTCTAAGCGGAGAAAACTGCAATAATTAATGGATTTAAATTACAGAACTTAAGCAGATCTTTCTCAAACTATCTGCAGTAAGAAGATAACTGAAAGATGGTAGAGAAAGTGAATCTTTTTTGATTGAGATGGAAGGAATGAACCAATGAAGAACAGTTTAGATATAGCCGCTGTTATTTTGTTAACAATTTCATTATATTAATTTTGTTGAATTTGTAATTTTCATTTTATTTTTTTGGTGGTGTGTAAAGATTCTAATGGGCTCAGAGAGGTGTGGGTGTATGCTAAACTGCTTCTTTCTTTATGTTGTTGAAAAGACTAAGCAGAGAGGAGTGTTGGTCTGTACCTGCTAGAAAAGTAGGGGATAAGTGTGACTATATGTAATTTGTTTTTTTTTATTTCATACTTGAATGGATCATATATATATATATACTGTGTAATTTCAGCAGCTTATTTTTCTGTATTATTTTGAATGAAGGATTACTAATGACAAATCAAAATAATTTATAATGAACAAACTGAATTCATATATATGGTCTAATATGAAAAAGAGAATTTGGGTCATTTGGTCTTCAGCCATTCAAGTTTTTCTTGTAGTATATTGTGTAGTGATATGGCTATCGTGGGCATGTAATGAAATAATTGTCTGAAGAACCACATGATTTGTGGTTGGTCATTAGAGCCATTTGTATCACGACATATCCATGAAATCCACCAGATAGATTGACCTGAAAGATTGAAGTTTCGACTATCACTTTTCCAGAAGCTGATACGCACGCTAGACCAGTTTGCAGAGTTTTGCACGGACCAGTGATCCTTAGGATTGACAAATAGTGGAATTAAAGATTGTTGGGAAAAACAATCCGAAAACTTATTTCTTACTCCCTTACACGATACTGCCCTTTCTTCCTTTGGTTCGTAGGCCTCAGGAGGTGGAAGTCTTTTGTTCCTTCAGTTGTCGAAGCCACTAAGTCGCAAGGATTGTTGGTTGTCAGAGCCTGGAAGTCACTGGACTTTCACTGTTCGTGAACACACCACACCAAGAGGGATAAAGGGAAAGACGAATAGAGAGATTTTTTTCTTTAATGGAAAATCGAAAAATTAGCTTCCCAAACTACACGGAGCAAAACTGCTTCAAGAGGGCGGGAACCACAACAATGATCCCACATTAAACAAATGCTCTATCATCATTGATGAGCCACCTAAAATCTATGTCTAGATCTCTCGGCAAGACATCACAGGCAAATCCCGTACCATACAAACCATAATGTTATATTATTTACACTTTCAATATTTTCAGGAGGAGGAATAAAAAAGAGAATTCAATCAATCTTTCGCTTTTGTTTGTCTCACTCTTCCTCTCTCTCTCTCTTTTCTAGCTTCTCGTGAGAAATTAGGACATCCGACTTGCAAGCGGAGAATCCTAGAAGAAAAAAAGAGTTTAGGCTTTAAGAATGCTTCTACCCTCTTCTCTCATCCTCTCCACACGTCCCTCTTGAACTGTATGGACCCATAGACAACAAGAGACTCATTGAAATAAAAGGAAACATATATTGTGAGAAGTTGTGGAGTTTTAATATTTGATAAATGTGCTACTTAAATTAGCCTCATTATCTAGCATTAGAAAACTATGTTTATAATTCTTTAGCATCATATTATATTATCCAAAATAATATTTTAAAAATGAATTCACTTATGTTATTCACCCATGAGAATCAATAATAATTACTTAAATTAACGTTAATTCGAATCAAATGAGACTTTAAAACCATAAAGAATTATCACACGACTTCATCAATAATTTACTTTTATTTTCTTATGAACTCTTAAAAGATACAGTAAAATCAAAAGATAATTTTCATGAAATATTATGATTTGTCCAATAAAATATACTATGTTAATTTAAAAATTATGGCCAGTAAATTCTAAACATGTATTAAAACAAACTAATCAAGATCAAGTCAAGCTTAAATGCCACTCCAAACAGACTCAAATGTCAAATCTTATTTTTCTGTTCTAAGACAGCTAAATTTCATTTAAATTAAAGTTGCAATGGCCTCCTTATTGTTTACTAACTAGAGTAAGTGAAGAAACCCTACGGCAACTCTGTTGTTGCTTAAAAATAATTGATGGCTCTGAACGTGAGCAATTTAAGTAAGTCTAGATGACTGCTGCGTCATTTGGGGAAATAGTAGTCTGTCTGATTTCTCAAGAAGTTGCGGTAGAAAGCAGCGTTTTACGACCAGACGGTGCTGGTAAGAGGCCCATCTCTAGTGTTAGGATAAAAAGACAGTCTTCCACATGCGACGCTTTTAATAACGATTGATAGATGTTCTTACTGGTCATGATATTCTGCTCCANTTTTCTGTTCTAAGACAGCTAAATTTCATTTAAATTAAAGTTGCAATGGCCTCCTTATTGTTTACTAACTAGGGTAAGTGATGAAACCCTACGGCAACTCTGCTGTTGCTTAAAAATAATTGTTGGCTCTGAACGTGAGCAATTTAATTAAGTCTAGATGACTGCTGCGTCATTTGGGGAAATAGTAGTTTGTTTGATTTCTCAAGAAGTTGCGGTAGAAAGCAGCGTTTTACAACTAGACGGTGCTGGTAAGAGGCCCATCTCTAGTGTTAGGATAAAAAGACAGTGTTCCACATGTCGGGCGATGCTTTTAATAACGATTGATAGATGTTCTTACTGGTCATGATATTCTGCTCCGATGACCGTCTTGGCGTAATCAAGTTAGCTAGACCATCCTTTTGAGATGAATATAACCATTTCAATAGGCAAACTTGGTTAGACAACTTTGGCAGGTGAGCTCGATTCAACCACTTCGACGGATGGGTTTGATTCAGGAAAGTAAAAAAANGTTAGACAACTTTGGCAGGTGAGCTCGATTCAACCACTTCGACGGATGGGTTTGATTCAGGAAAGTAAAAAATTTTTGTATAATCATATTTGTGTATACATTTGGTGTATAATTGGGTTCCTACTAATTATTAATTTATTTCATTAGTTAGATTAAAACTATTTAATCTTAAGATACAGTGGTAGAGTTAGAGTTTCTTTTAGCAGGGGTTATAAATTGGACATCCCTTTTAATAGATATTTATAATTCTATATTTGTGGAAGTGAATAAATTAAAATTTATAATTAATTAGGAAAGCAAATTTCTTACACTCATCATAACTTGTTTACAACATATTTGAAGTAATCCCCATTATTAACAAAAGCCCTAATTCAAAATTACTGGATTTGCATAAAAACTTCATCTTTTTCACTTCTATTCATTTTGAAGCAAAAAATATAACTAAAGGATTTATCATCACAAAGGAGCCTGACTGCTCCAANAAAATTTATAATTAATTAGGAAAGCAAATTTCTTACACTCATCATAACTTGTTTACAACATATTTGAAGTAAACCCCATTATTAACAAAAGCCCTAATTCAAAATTACTGGATTTGCATAAAAACTTCATCTTTTTCACTTCTATTCATTTTGAAGCAAAAAATATAACTAAAGGATTTATCATCACAAAGGAGCCTGACTGCTCCAACTTAACAAGAGCTGAGGAGGTGGCCTACCTAACTCATCAACCTACACTGATTCGAAAACAACTCAAAGTCTATTGGAATGGCTCAGAAATTAGCTAAAGGGGATGAAAAGCTCAGATCTTGTGCATGATTATTCGATATAAGCTAATCAAACATTAGTTTTCAACAAATTCATTCAAAGACATAACCATAAATTCATCAAACAACAAATTCAGGTCATATCACAACATGTTGGCATATCATCTCCTCACTCTTCCGTTTCTCTCGTCGCTCAATTAACAGGAGCTGCACATGATCAACTAAGCCACACGAGACTTTATGAGCTTGTATATGCTTTAAAGATAAGCTTCTATATCGAACCTTACATCATATTATTATTCTAACATTTATTTCTATACATATCATCGTGATACTTTTATATATAAACGAGATGTTCTATGTTTTATGTACAAAGAGCGTGGAATATAAAGTTAGTCTTATTTATTGATCCCTTTGTTCACATATGCACACATACATACTCTCTCTCTCTCTCACATAATATGTTAGCATTTTGGCAAGATGATATTTTTCATATATAGAGGGATTGATGAAAAATATAAAAGATAAAAAACTAAAATAATTACATTTATTATGACATGAGTGGAATACATGACAAACTAATTAAAACTTCTCATGCACTCAACTCAAAGTATATCTAATAGCTTAAGACATTTATCATGGCAAAAAAATTGATAAAAATATTCTAGTTCAATTTTTTTCTCGAAAAGAAAAAATTATACTTCATATTAAAAAGGTTATATACATTAGAGGATGACATTAACTTATAAAATTTTCTCCTCTCATTTTCAATATAGCACATCATATTATTATTATTATTAATGACTTATGATAGCATGTATTAAAAAAATAATATTAGGTACATACAAATAGAGACGTTTTTCGGGGGTATTCAGAGGGTACTCGAGAGATGCGAAAAAAAACTCTCTTAATCTACACATACGAATTACACATGTAATATTCTCTCCTATTAGAAGAAAAAGAATTTCACGAGAACGTGGTGTAAATCGCATCACACCGTCGAATATATGATATAATATGATTCACATTGCCATCCACACATTTAATTAACCGAACATAATATTTTCTCTAATTACAATGATGAAGAAGAAACAAAGGAGAAAAATAGTCATAGTGGCCGCACATTGCAAAAAAAGGCTTGAATCAGTTATTTAACATCATTTTTAACCTTATTTTGCATAAAATGTTTGCCTTGAATTTCTAGTGAAAGCGTATAATCATTACCGAGGTATGAAAGTCTCCACGGAAATCAATGAAAGGTTTTTGATGACTTCTGAAAAGAAAAAGGTTTATCTGCTCTGAAAATCAGAAAGACCTATTACGATGAAACTTTAAGAACTTCTATGTGTAATTTCTTCTCTGGAAAATTTACATACACATCACATAATTCATATATCTATAGATATCTAACACCTCACATTTACATTTATAATCTTTTAATATCATAAATTTATATATATAAATACATATTTTACATCTGAAAAAATTATCAGTAATATGGATGTAAATTCGAGTATTCAGACAGGTAAAATGTAAATGCCCATTTTTCTTCTTCACAGTTCTATAAATAACATATTACAAGAAGGTAGAAATTTAAAGGAGACTCCTTTGAGTCGGAAGCTGCTTTCAGTGCATGGAAACATAACAACAATTTGTCTTTCACTTTACTCAGAGTTGTCCAGAAATGTAACATCACAATTATCTGCTGCTGCTGATCTTTCAACTGACATAACATGTTGTCAGTTTAGATTACATTTACTGGTTCAAGAATGCTTAGCTTATTGGGTTGTTTTTCTAAGTAATTAAGGAATGAAGGCGTATGTAATATTTGTGGTGCATTCATGACAATTCTTTTAATATGTTCTTTATCGTTTAAGATATAGAATTTTCTATTGTTCGTGAGCTTGTACAATCAGGAGGAAAACAAATGTAGAAAGAATGAAGAAGAGGATAATGGAGTCGCGTACAGAAAAAATTTAATGAATGAAAGGGTTACATAAAATGGATTTAAATGAAAACCACATCAAGAGAAATATGAATTAAAATTTATTAATTATTATATATTATTTAAATTGCTGTGAATATGAAAACCAATCAACTGTTTAAATTGACATTTTCTCATGTTTGACAGCAAATTAGATTTGATACTCGAAATTAATTGCTAAATTAATTGTTTGATTCAAGAGATCAAATATGAGGTGATGATTGAGTCTTCTGCAGGAAAATTGTGAAAAATGCTGGAGAACAAATATCTCATGAAGAACGTGAAAAAGCATCTCCATATGAAGTGTCGACTCTACGGATAGTTACTATTATTGAGCACTTAAATGAGTCCACACAGATGTTAGCAAATCTCTTAAATTTGGATAAAGAAATTGAAGATGATGATAATGTGCTCCTTCTGTTGAATTCACTCTCAGATGAGTATGTAAACTTCATTATAACATTCATTCTTGTGAAGGAGGTCTTGAAATATTGTGAAGTGATTACAACATAGTTAAATCATGAGTTTTGTTGAATGAACAATGAGTCTGCAAAGATGGAGTCCGTGGAGGCATTTGCACTCCAACATGGTAGGTCTGAGAGGAAGAAAAAGAATTTGAAAAAGAAATGTGGCGATGGCGACAATTCTCAAACATGAGGCAAACCTTGTGGGTGCAGTCTAAGAAAAAATTAGTGTGTTCTTTATTTAGAGACTGACCATTACAAGAAAGATTACTAAAGAAGGAGGAGGGGGAAATGAAGTTGCTTATGAGGCTAAAGCTAATATCAATTTGGAAAGATGCGAAGAGGCAGATTCAGATGTATCATTATTTGCAGTTTCTCACTCTGTTTACACTGATGATTCGTGCTAGATTTTGGATACAAGTGTTATGATTTGTCCTCATTGAAGATGGTTTTGTACATATAAGTACCTCGATTATGGTACAGTGACTATGTGCAATAATCAACCTTGTAGTACTATTGGTGTAGACAGTAATTTTATAAGGATGCATGATGGTACTGTCAGAGAATTGACTGACTGTTGGGATTTTAGAGTCTAAAGGCTACAAGGTAGTTCTTGAGGCATGATTTCTAAGGATATGTCATGGAGCAATAATTTTTATGAAGGGAGTTAGACATCACAATCTTTATTATTATTAGAGCAATATAGTTAGTGGAACAGCTACTGTTGCCAGTAATTCTTCTGAAGCCACTATGTTGTGGCATATATTGCTAGCTTGTGCTAGAAATGCTTCACTTCAGGTTTTGATGAAGAATAAAATAATTAGGGGTAACTATTTAGTTTTTGGGATTTATTTATTTATAAGCTTTGGTCCTTCTTATAAAAGATACTCAGAGCTTATGAGAGGTATATGGTGAGAAGTGAAACAGTTGAAATCTCAGTCATTTTCTCCCATCTAGTGCTTGTGAAATCTCCATCTCGTGGACATAGGCAAATCAATTTAACGTCAAACTAAATAAATCTTTTGTGTTTGATTGTTTTTGTGTAAATTTCTTCATTTTTGCGTTGTTTTCACATAACACTTGGCGGGTGATCAACTTGAAAGACAAGTTGAGCTGAGGAGTTTAGCAGTTAATCTTAACAAGCCATTCGACTCTTGAGCTTGAGTTTGGCTAGATAGTAGTCGACTATAGATGCAACAACCATAAAAATGATGATAGAAGCAAACTTCTTGTTTACCAATTTATATTGCTCTGGAAATATTCTTATCAATTGGATCGATTAAGGAGCTTGCTTTTTCCTTTTTATAGTTGCAACCTGCATCTAGTAATGTACATGCGAATGAGCTTTGCTTCTATATGGTTTAAACGAAATAGGGTGAGTGAAATGAAGCTTTTCTTATCACCTTCTGGAGGGTAACATTCAAAATTAAATCTTGGTGAGAGTTAAAAAATTCCTAATAGATAGTGATTAAAGAGTAAAATATTATGCACGAAAATTACTATGCATGCAGACTTCATGTACAATATTATTGTACCCTGTTGTACAAATTGTGTACAGTAGCGTACAACACTGTTATACACGGAGTTCACATGCATACAGACTCCGCATGTATGTGTGATTTTTTTAACCTTTTTTATGTCTCATCATCAATAATAAATTGAGAATTATGCCTGAAGCCGTTCCGGGAATTTTAGTGCATAAATAAAGTGATAAGAGTTCAGGATGCATAGATTCTATGCATGAAAATATTATACGCCTTGCTCAATCAAAATATATAGATTTATTAGTATTGTTCATTTGAGGATATACGAAACATAAAAATAATGGACAGCATAAAACAAAGCATTTTAAGAATCTAATTTTACTCTTATTAATGCATTTCACCAGCCGTATATGAGCTTCCAAAATAATTGAAATGCCTCTAAACTTTAAGATCTCAATCATGTTCTTATACAATAATCAGAACTAATCGTTCTGTTGATGGTCTCAGCCGATGTGGTAATATAAGCGTTGATTGATATGACATATATATTTAATATTAATTTGAAAGATAATTACTTCTATCACGCTACGTTGAGGTGGGGCCATTTATTAGCCTCTATTTTATAAATTTGGTGCATTTAGGAACATTTGTCGTAGCAGAATGATTATTTGGCATCTTATTAATATGTGAGAATTCAACACACACTCAGATATTTGAAGGGATAAGTAGAAAGAGTCACCTCGATTTTTATGTGGAAAATCTTGAATAAAGGAAAGAAACTAAGAGACCTAGCCCATTGAAATGATCCACTACGTAATTTTGAGTACATGAGTCCACTGCTTTCATGAATTAGGAAAGATGTAGCTACATACAAAAATAATCATTGTAAATGTAAAATAATATTTCATTGATATAATAGTTGTAGTCTGACTGTAATGAATCTAATTCTAGTTTGTAGTGGATTGCAACGGTCTTAATTTTGTAGACGGTGGTCGTAGCGCCAACTTGTCGTATAGGTTGTAGTTGAAAGCCGTGATAATAGGCCATAGTAAGAAGCTAGGTTGTATAACTATAAACAAAAAGACAAATTGAAGATAAAAAGTGAAGATGATCCATAAGTAAAATCCTTAGTTCTAAATTGAGTTGTATAAGAGCATGGATTGGCTTCTCATTTTTTTACTTGGGAAAATTACATACATAGTACCCAATTCTTACGGATTTATCTATCTCACACCTAAACTTTCACTTTTACACACATAACACTTTATCTATGAATGAAAAGCTGAATTTAACTATTAAAAATGTGATAATGAGTGCTACTTTTCATATGATGTTTTTAATTATGAAAGTTGAGGTCTGAGCTAGGCAAACATGAAAGTTTTGGGTGTCATGTATGTAAAAGTCCATTTTTTCTTTTCTTATATGGTGTACCAAGGTATTCAATTGTGTCACCTTTTCTTACTTTATTTTGGTTTGCTTTTGGAATTTGTCTTATATGTTTTTTTCTTATTCGCATATTAAATGGTGTGCGCTTGAAATCTACTTTCTTGGAAGCACATATCCAAAATGCCTCGTGTGCTTAGAGGGCCCATCTACGCCGAGTTGTCGCACTCTAGCTACCACCTGACCTACAAAACTAACATGCCTAACTGATCTACGTGTTCCTCCTGGCGACCTGATCAACCAGACTCGCCAGCCTAGCTTGTCTCATCGACAATACTCATAACTATAAAAACATAAACGTGAAGATCAACATATGTCACATCTTCATTTATGAGTCGCATGACATACTTCACAATATTTTCAACAAAACATGCTGCACATATTTCATACATTATGACTTTGTTTTTTAATATTTTATGAAACCTGTATAAAAGTAAAGGAGAGAGGCTATAGAAGGGATTGACTCTTTCGACGACCTCCCCATCAGTTCACCTTCTCTGCTCCACCAAAGGAGGATCAAAAAATGAACACATAATTCAACCTGAAGAACACATCCATCATCTTCCCTCTCCTTCCTTATCCAAGTCTCTCCTATATTGCATGAACCAGATAGAAGTTAACGTTCTAAAAAGATTCAAGAATAGTATATTAATTAAAATTTCTTCTCGCATGCATGTTTAACTTGATTTGACATGATTGATAGTAAGATAAAATAACTTTTTTTTTTCATAAATAAATAAATAAATAAAAATTTGACTAATAACCCTAACGGTACTACGGCTGTCAACCTCAAGTGACTCTGAATTGGACATATGATGAGGCGCATTATCTTTCAAATTGGACTACATGAGGCATAGGATCCAAGCTATTAAATGCAGGCTCGCTTTATCATACATATTGCTCTTCGTTAAAATCGACTGTATATCTTCTATGAACACTATTTATGCTTTTTAAAGTGCGAGTAACAATGCTTTAATTTAATATATTTTAATTGTTAATCATATTGTTTTAAAGTATATGATGATTGATGATGTGTATTTTACAATTTTTAATCTTATCACTAATAATCATTTTTATTCAAATAATAATCATAATAATAATAATTTACTATAAAGTTTGATTGAAGGTCATAATTTTAACCATAATTCTAAAAATCATATAACTAAAAAATTAAATATCAAATAAACTCAATAAGAACTAAGAAAATATCAATTTATAGTATATATATTATTGCTTAAATACATAGTAAATGTACATGATTTTCTTATTTCGTATTTGTATATTTTCCAATTTAACAACCATTCTATTCACACGCATGCAATTAATTATAATATTATAAAACTAAGCTTGATTAATAATTTTAATCACACCATGCATCCATAATCACATTTCCCTAAGCATATTAAGAACAAAACACAAAATTATAATATAAAATATTAATACATGAATGATGCTTGATGTTGGTAATAAAAATAAAATAAATTGTTAAATGATTATGCATGCTAATATGATAAATTAATTACATCTTCTTTAATTATCCTAATACTCTCTATCCTACACAAAGTCATAAATTTCACACATAAAAGCTAATCATGAGCCAAGGGAAAGGAGGAACAACTGTGATGGAAGTTGAAATCACAAGAAAAGAAGGGGTTTTGTGGGGGTCCCTACGAGATGCAAGAATCGAAGCAGACGATAGAACATCCCCAATCTCTTCAGCACTGTGGGGCAATAATCAAAAGTGCATGCAGAACCTTGCATGAAAACGATGGGAAGAGAGAGAGAGCAGACCCATGAAGTTATCCTAATCCACTATTTTTCACGAGCAATTATTAGGTGTGGAATTCACACATGCAGATTTCGTAGTATTTTGATTGTATCAATACAACCAATATAATCAACAATATAGCAAAATTCACATCTTTCGTATTTATTTTATCCACACCTAATAATTTTTAGTGTTCAAGAGTAGGACAACGATACTATATTCGAAGCTCGAGAACCTACACTACAGATAGCGTTGTTTACAAAAGTAAAAGGAAGAGAGAGAGAGAAAGTAAAAGGAAGAGAGAGAGAGAGAGAGAGAGAGAATGGTGGGGGCTTTGGCTTCTCCATGCATGATGAAGAAGCGTGGATAAAGGAACATGGCCGAATGCGGCTACGAAGAGAGAAAATGAACCAAAAGGGAAGACCCAAGTTGTGAATATGATAGAAGAAAGAAGAAGGAGAAAGGCATGAATCGGATTCCTCTCAACATTATCCATTTTTTTTACCTATATATATATATATATATATAATTTATATTTTTTGATAGCGAAGTTTTTTGTTTGAAAAAAAATGAATACTATATATTTGAATAACATAAGAAATGAACATTTAACTTTGATTTATTAATTTTTTATTTACTGTAAAAACAAATTTTAAGGGCCAAAATAAGAAGTATAACTAGCTATTGTATAAGTATCATAATTAACTTGAATTTAAATTTTCTAATTAAATCATGTAACTACTAGTTGTCATGAATAAACTTTAATAATTTAATTAAGCCTTTCAGGTTGATTAATATTTCAGTTAATTGTAGGAATGTAATTAATTAAGTTCAAGCTAATTAATGTTTTTGGTATACAAGGCTTAAAATAATCACGTGATTAATGATCTTAATTAAAATACTACATTATTTTTAATTAGTGATTACAAAAAAAAAATTCTCAAAACTATAGAAAAAATTACATTATTTTTTATAAAATATATTGATACGCCGCCAACAAGTCTTCATTATCCAGCATAAATCTCGAGGCATGACAGAAATCATGAGATAATATTTTAAGCAAAGGATGTTCAAATATTGATAAAAATTCATCCAGATCTCTGATTTCAGCAAACTTATAGTCAAGCTAACCAGCTCGATGATACGAACCTAATGATATAAAAGTCATTCCAATCTGAGTCAAATCAAGTTATTAAACTATTCTTGAAAGATTTTTGAACATATTTGGAAGGTCAAATGGTTGTTGAATCTGACAAGTTTATAATCGAATTAAGCGTCTCGATAAGAAAAATCCAACGAGCCCAATATTGTGCATATCTGACATCGTTAAAGCACTCAAATGTCCATTAAACGTCGTTTGATTGGAGCAAGCTCTCTGGACCGTTCGATTAAAATGATTCGTATTCATGCATAAATGACACCCATAACACTCTAAATAAAACCCCACCCCTTACATGAGTGAGGTGACTTGAAGCTTCAAAGAGAACTGAATGATCTAAGAAGGAGCTGAAGTTCAACACCATCATGATCGTCATCAACACCCGTCGATCGCCATCATCCACTGTCGATCACCACCAACCAGACGATGTCAGTCGTCGTCGTGGGACATGAGCTCATCACTACGGTCCATGTGTCAACAATGACCTATGTGTTTCACAACTCGTGCAGCTCCCGACTCCGACTCCCGCAGTCATACTCGCTCCTACGACCTACCTAGTTCACAGCTCATGAAACTCCCAACTCTGGCCCCCGCGGCCTACGAATGTCATTCATACACGCCCCAAACGAGCTACGTAGTCATCAGCTCATGTAGCTCTTGACTCCGGCCTTCGCGACCTACAAATACATTATTATTCGCCTCTACGCCTACGTGGTTCCAGCTTGTGTAGCTCCCGACTTCGACACAGGTGGCATGCGGATGCCATTCATACTCGTAACTACGGCCTATATGGTTCACAGCACCTGTAACTGTTTGTTACAGTTTCTTTGGCCAATCAACGCTTCTGGAGCAACCATCTACAACGCTCAAACAAATTAATATATCCAAAACTCCTGTAACAATGACTCTTGCAATCTGCTGTCACCAAGAACTACAGTCAAATTATAGTTATGCAACTTTGTAATTTCATCTTCTCTAATTTAAGAGAAGAATGAATCTTGATACTCATCATTCATGATAAATTATTCCAACTGGGCTAGACTTCGTGGTTTTTTCCCCTTTCAAGCATTTTCCATGTAAACAGTCGAGATGTATCCTCCAACTTACTTCTCTTTTGTTATCTGTGTATGTTGAATTCTCGTGCAACGCTTAGACGATAATTCATCACTCTACCGTCACGAATTTTCTGGCACGCATCATATCTTACTATTGTTCTTTAGTGTAAAAATATTAAAAAATATGTGCTACTTTTTAATAATGACAGGATTAATAATAAAATTTCGAAAAGGAGGGGCCATAAATGAATCCGATCAGTTGATCAGTCAGTCAAGTCTAATCTTCGATTCCTCTTTATTTCATTTGTTTCCTATATTCTATTATGGTTCGTTTAAATAGATTTTTTTCCTTGTCAACTTGGAACAGTTATATAAATACTTAATTTTTAACGGCATTTACGAACATACCACACAATTCTNTGAATCCGATCAGTTGATCAGTCAGTCAGTCTAATCTTCGATTCCTCTTTATTTCATATGTTTCCTATATTCTAAGTTTATGGTTCGTTTAAATAGATTTTTAACGGCATTTACAAGCATACCACACAATTCCTATGTATTTACAAATGTAACACCTAACTTTTATTATTTTTATATTATAATTCTCAAATCTCTTATATCACATCAAAAATATCATTATTTTAAAATTTAGAAAGTGAAATACACATTTTCATGCATAGCTAGCAGGATGGCGTATGTATATGTGCGTGTATGTAAAAATTAAAGTTTAGGTGTTTGATAAGTAAATTCATCAGAATTGAGTGGTATGTATGTAAATCTTGGCATTATTTTTTTANTTCATGCATAGCTAGCAGGATGGCGTATGTATATGTGCGTGTATGTAAAAATTAAAGTTTAGGTGTTTGATACGTAAATTCATCAGAATTGAGTGGTATGTATGTAAATCTTGGCATTATTTTTTTTNTTCAACGTGAAGAACACATCCATCATCTTCCCTCTCCTTCCTTATCCAAGTCTCTCCTATATTGCATGAACCTTCGAACAAAGATAGAAACTAACGTTCTAAAAAGATTCAAGAATAGTATATTAATTAAAATTTCTTCTCNTTCAACCTGAAGAACACATCCATCATCTTCCCTCTCCTTCCTTATCCAAGTCTCTCCTATATTGCATGAACCAGATAGAAGTTAACGTTCTAAAAAGATTCAATAATAGTATATTAATTAAAATTTCTTCTGGCATGCATGTTTAACTTGATTTGACATGATTGATAGTAAGATAAAATAACTTTTTTTTTTCATAAATAAATAAATAAATAAAAATTTGACTTATAACCCTAACGGTACTACGGCTGTCAACCTCAAGTGACTCTGAATTGGACATATGATGAGGCGCATTATCTTTCAAATTGGACTACATGAGGCATAGGATCCAAGCTATTAAATGCAGGCTCGCTTTATCATACATATTGCTCTTCATTAAAATCGACTGTATATCTTCTATGAACACTATTTATGCTTTTTAAAGCGCGACNAAATTGGACTACATGAGGCATAGGATCCAAGCTATTAAATGCAGGCTCGCTTTATCATACATATTGCTCTTCGTTAAAATCGACTGTATATCTTCTATGAACACTATTTATGCTTTTTAAAGTGCGAGTAACAATGCTTTAATTTAATATATTTTAATTGTTAATCATATTGTTTTAAAGTATATGATGATTGATGATGTGTATTTTACAATTTTTAATCTTATCAGTAATAATCATTTTTATTCAAATAATAATCATAATAATAATAATTTACTATAAAGTTTGATTGAAGGTCATAATTTTAACCATAATTCTAAAAATCATATAACTAAAAAATTAAATATCAAATAAACTCAATAAGAACTAAGAAAATATCAATTTATAGTATATATATTATTGCTTAAATACATAGTAAATGTACATGATTTTCTTATTTCGTATTTGTATATTTTCCAATTTAACAACCANTTAACCATAATTCTAAAAATCATATAACTAAAAAATTAAATATCAAATAAACTCATTAAGAACTAAGAAAATATCAATTTATAGTATATATATTATTGCTTAAATATATAGTAAATGTACATGATTTTTTTATTTCGTATTTGTATATTTTCCAATTTAACAGCCTTCTATTCACACGCATGCAATTAATTATAATATTATAAAACTAAGCTTGATTAATAATTTTAATCACACCATGCATCCATAATCACATTTCCCTAAGCATATTAAGAACAAAACACAAAATTATAATATAAAATATTAATACATGAATGATGCTTGATGTTGGTAATAAAAATAAAATAAATTGTTAAATGATTATGCATGCTAATATGATAAATTAATTACATCTTCTTTAGTTATCCTAATACTCTCTATCCTACACAAAGTCATAAATGTCACACATAAAAGCTAATCATGAGCCAAGGGAAAGGAGGAACAACTGTGATGGAAGTTGAAATCACAAGAAAAGAAGGGGTTTTGTGGGGGTCCCTACGAGATGCAAGAATCGAAGCAGACGATAGAACATCCCCAATCTCTTCAGCACTGTGGGGCAATAATCAAAAGTGCATGCAGAACCTTGCATGACAACGATGGGAAGAGAGAGAGAGAGCGGACCCATGAAGTTATCCTCATCCACTATTTTTCACGAGCAATTATTAGGTGTGGAATTCACACATGCAGATTTCGTTGTATTTTGATTGTATCAATACAACCAATATAATCAACAATATAGCAAAATTCACATCTTTCATATTTATTTTATCCACACCTAATAATTTTTAGTGTTCAAGAGTAGGACAACGATACTATATTCGAAGCTCGAGAACCTACACTACAGATAGCGTTGTTTACAAAAGTAAAAGGAAGAGAGAGAGAGAAAGTAAAAGGAAGAGAGAGAGAGAGAGAGAGAGAGAATGGTGGGGGCTTTGGCTTCTCCATGCATGATGAAGAAGCGTGGATAAAGGAANAAAAAATATTACCACCACCCAAATCTGATATAAAAGTAAATACCTCCATTTTAACTATAAAAAAAGGGTGAAAGATATCTATTCATGCACAAATAAATTTACATGAGTATTTTTTAAAGTTTTGATGTTAGATACATAAATACATAAGAGTTGAGTGGCATGCATGTAAATATCTCTAATTATATATGCAAGAATAATTACTTTTTTTTTACTTTAAATGAATCTCTTCAACATTTATTAATTAGTATGAATGTCCCCATCTCTTTTAAAGACATAGTTCCAAATTAAGAACATATATATCTATATAAAGAATGTATTGTTTGAAATAAACGCAACCAACACTAAAGTTAAGAGAATTATTCTTGCATCTTTTTCTCTCAATCCACAAGAGACATGGATGGAGAAAGTGAGAAGCGGCAAAGAATAAGGAAGAAGACAAAGAGGAATAAAGCTTTGTGTGCAACCCTATCCAAAGCCCTACCCACATTGTTATTGTGCAAGCGAGGTCGTGGTAGGTTGCACACGTAATTATTGAGCAGTACTGGTGTGAAGGAAGAAGACTTGATCCCTAATAGACAAAGAGGAACTCTTGTGTCTACGATAAGAGTCCTCGCGTAGAGAGAAGTAGGAGGAAGGACGACGACACGTATGGTGTTGTGTTGAGCCGATATCTAAAGCAGAGGAAGAAGAAAAGTGGGATAAACTTATTCCTGATGTAAACTGCCCTCACAATCAAGTAGACTTACGGTCTTTATAACTCGGGATGATAGATCTGTGGTATTCTGACCCGACTACCCCTACCTGCTTAGGTTCCTCTCTTTTCCTATTGACATCTCCTTGTGAGCCCTATCATTCATTTGAAAAATTCATTGATATCATCTTGTGGGCCTGCGGCCTGCATATCTAGGTGTCACTGCTTATAATGGTTATGGTGTTTCACCCTCTGTCCCATGACCCGGTATGTATCAAAAGCATCATGATTCTCTCGCTTAAGACAATTAAAATCATTTGGTTTTCTAAATAACTAGATAAAAAAATTTTAATTAAAACTTTTTTTTTATCAAGAGTATTATTGGGTATTCCACAATATGTAATTAATCAAATGAATACGTTCCTATAGGATCTGCTATTCACCTATAATAAGCACAAAAAATTGATTCTCTGGTTGTGGGTTGCTATCATAGGATTTTTCTTCGCGGATATGTTTCAAAGACATTTTCAATCTAATCTCATTTCAGACATATGCTTTTGGGCTATCCAACGAAATTACCTTACGAAAAATTTCCACTTTCTTTCTAATTTGTTTGTATATTTTCACAGTACTTTCTTTCTCCCTGATTTTTTTCTACAGAGAGATTTACTTGGAAAGTGAATTATATGAAGACGATAAAACAAAATAATAACTAAAAAAAGTTCATACAAAAAGAGCAAAATTATCAACATATTTATCTATTCGGATCAATCAATACAAGCTATGAGATGAAATATTTATGAGCATTTTTATTTGGTTTCTTTAAGAATTTTTTGCGTGCTTGTTCTGAAAAGATACATGAGCAATACTTTACAAATTTTTTGGGAAATTTTGTAGGTTGATTTTTTTGTTATTGCCTCATTTTCAATGTAGAGTAACATTTTGTGGGGAGAACGTTGAGTATTTTTTCATTTTTTAAGTTTTTCTTGGACATTTATAAATAAAATTGCATATTTTTTATATAAACTTGAAACTTGCTTAATCAATAAGTAGCCAATATGTTTACCTATTCCGACCAACCAGTAGAAGCAATGAAATAGAATATACATGAACATTGTTTATCAATTTTTTTAAAAATATTTGTTTTATTTTTTTCATATTTATATAAGCACAATTTTACATATTTTCTGAGAAAATTTGTTGGCAGATTTGGTTGTTCTTGCCTCTTCCTCGGCATAGAATAACATTTTGAGTATAAAATGTTGAACACTTTCTTATTTTCTAATTTTTTGAGAGACTTTTATAAGTGAAATTACATATGTTTTGATGCAAAGTTGAAGTTTGTAAGATATATAAATTAGAAACATCTTTATCTATCATCATTAACCACTAGATGCTATGAAATGAAATACATATAAACAATGTTAATTTATTTATTTCATAATTTTTGATATGCCTGTTCTGCATAGTAGACGAGCATTGTTCTATAATTTTTCTGAAAAATTTTGAAAAATTTTGTTGGTTGATTTGCCTTATTTGAGAAAATTATTGTCTCATCTTCAGTGTAGAATAAAATTTTGAACTACGATTGTCAAAATGACTTGTTGTCCGCGAACNGTTTCATGGCATTTTGGTGGATGGTAACAATGGGCGATTAATTTGGTTCAAAACCCAATTCTAAAATCATCTGATCTGGTTTATATGGTTGATTAGACATGTTGTGTGCTGAAAAATTTGTGGCGGTATAATGATAATTTAATGTTTAGCATTGCATGAAGATCCAAAACACGCACAAATAATATAGTAGCAAGCGGAGACACCATAATTTTTTAGGTGGGAGAATTTTGAGAAAGAAAAAAATCGTGGAGCCTAGTCTAGTAAGAATAATCAACTATATGCTTGTAAGGGTTAGAAACGATGGAGCCCGATCCACTATGTTTGGGCGGTTACTTTGTTTTGGAGAGTCACGCCTCTTCACAAATAGCCACTCCCGCCTTCTTATTTTGTGAAGTAAAACATCTCNGTTTCATGGCATTTTGGTGGATGGTAACAATGGGCGATTAATTTGGTTCAAAACCCAATTCTAAAATCATCTAATCTGGTTTATATGGTTGATTAGACATGTTGTGTGCTGGAAAATTTGTGGCGGTATAATGATAATTTAATGTTTAGCATTGCATGAAGATCCAAAGCACGCACAAATAATATAGTAGCAAGCGGAGACACCATAATCTTTTAGGTGGGAGCATTTTGAGAAAGAAAAAAATCGTGGAGCCTAGTCTAATAAGAATAATCAACTATATGCTTGTAAGGGTTAGAAACGATGGAGCCCGATCCACTATGCTTGGGCGGTTACTTTGTTTTGGAGAGTCACGCCTCTTCACAAATAGCCACTCCCGCGTTCTTATTTTGTGAAGTAAAGCATCTTTTCGACCCCTCCTGCTCGTGATAAAAGCTTTGGATGACTCTCTTTGGGTTTAGAAGTCACGGTTTGAGTTCTTCGGTATCCTCGTGATAGAGGAAGGTTTCCTCGGGGCAGAGGAAGAGAAGTGCAAGCGGTAGTTCCTCTCGGTAGAAGGAAGAAGAAGAAAATTGTTCTCTCTAGGCTTCTTCTTAGTGGCTTGTGGTAAAAGAGAAATTAGGTTTATTTTTCTTATAAGTTTATCTTTTTTGATNTTTGAATTCTTCGGTATCCTCGTGATAGAGGAAGGTTTCCTCGGGGCAGAGGAAGAGAAGTGCAAGCGGTAGAAGGAAGAAGAAGAAGATTGTTCTCTCTAGGCTTCTTCTTAGTGGCTTGTGGTAAAAAGAAAAATTAGGTTTATTTTTCTTATAAGTTTATCTTCTTTGAAGTATCTCAGTGTATAGTTTCTTCGGTGTATCTCGGTGTAGAGAGAGAAGAAGAGAGAGAGAACAAGAGAAAGCAACGAAGTGAGAGTGAGAGATTCCTCTTGTAAGTCGAGGTGATAGACTGATGTAAATTCCTCAAGTAGTAAAATCTTCTGCAACTCTGTGGACTTAAGCAATTTGACGAACCACGTAAATCTGTTTGTTCAGCTGTGTTGTTATTTTCTGGTGTGAATTTTCTCGTTCCATTTTTTGCTTCGTCGATCGTTCTCTTGTTTGATTTATATATATATATATATATATATATATATATATATA
>JXCR01090960.1:168768-184345 GCA_002079205.1 Phalaenopsis hybrid cultivar | reverse complement strand
ATGAGTGTTAGAGTGGGATGTTCCATTGTAATGAATATTGTGTATGGTGTTCATGTGGTAAGGCTCACAAGTACTTCAGTGGTGGGATTGAAGTTTCTCACAGATGGTGTCAAACTGATGTGTGTTAGAAAAATCACAGCAGAAGAGTGACAAATTATCGTCTTAGGTGGTACAAAGATTTAACACGTACTCAGAAAAGAGAAAACAACTAATAATGACACCAAAAGTTTTTACATGGAAAACCCGAACACGGAAAAATCACGGGGTCTGACCCAGTTGAAAAGTTCCACTATAAAGAAATTATTACAGTGACAACCACTTGTGTCACAAGAGGGAAAATATTATAAGGTTTTTCCGGTTATAACGTCGATTGGCGGCGACTGATGGCGATTGATTGGGTCCGGTCAGTGGTGGTGGAGATCGACGTCGGTCGGTAGTGGTTAACGGAGATTGGTGGTGGTCGACGGTGGTCGGCGATGTTCCACGACGGTATGAATGCTCAATGGCAGTTGGTGGTTGTCGACGGCGGTCGGCTGCAGTCAATGACGGTCGGGGGTGGTTCGCGGTGGTTGTCGATGACATGAGTGGTGTTGGTCTTTAGTTTCTTCTTAAAGCTTTAAGTTCCTTCTCAAACCTCAAGCTCCCTCCATCTCCCCTCTTCATGAGAGGGGTGAGACTCTATTTATAGAGTTCTTAATATAATTAATGCAGGAATATAAATTGCATTGATAAGACAACTCAGAGGGCTTCTCTTGATCGGATTACATTTGATAAACATTTGAGTGTCTTAATCATGTCATAATTGAGTGATCTTAGACTCGTTAGATTCATCTATCAAGACGGTTGATTTCACTACAGACTCTTCAGAAGCAACATTCATTTGACCTTTCAAAAGTGATCATAAAACTTCCAAAAGTGGTTTAATGGCTGCTTGATTTGATCTTGATTTTGTTCAGATTGTACCGGTTTTGGTAACATTGACTTCTTCTTGTTTAATCATCGTTTTGATTATAAGTTTGCTGAAATTGGATACGGGAGCTTGCTCAAAATGTCACCTCGAGATCCATGTTATATCTCGAGATTCGAGAATGAATATTTGTTGGAGGTGTATCAATGATAAGCATACCCATGTGTTGTGAATTCTAGAAAANGATTTGATCTTGATTTTGTTCAGATTGTACCGGTTTTGGTAACATTGACTTCTTCTTGTTTAATCATCGTTTAAATTGGATACGGGATCACTTATTATGGAGCTTGCTCAAAATGTCACCTCGAGATCCATGTTATACCTCGAGATTCGAGAATGAATATTTGTTGGAGGTGTATCAATGATAAACATACCCATGTGTTGTGAATTCTAGAAATNAGTTATTTTAAATCTCTTCTCTTTTACAACACTCTTGACTCTCACAATAAAACTAAAAACAAAAAGGATAAGTTAAATTTGTGGTGCCTGAAAATCTCTCCAAAACTATCTCTAAAAACTCTCCCTCTCTAAAATATTTCAGAACCTTCAAGAAAACTTCAAAAAGTCTCAACTTCTTCCATTTATAAATCTCCAAGAGGTGTCTTGATAACTCCTCAAAATGTATCCCAATTCGATGTATTCTCCAAAGGATGCCTCCTTTATAAGTCTTTTAACCATATTTTTGTTTCTAGTGATTATAACCACCCTTTTTAGCCAATAGGTGCCTCAAATGTCCCTTAAAAATTTGGTAAAATGAATTAAACCATCAAATAACTACCTCTACAGCAAAAGCGCGGGGCCTCTAGCGCTTCGGTGCAGCCTTCTCTATTTTACCGCGCTTAAGTGTCGGATCTAGCGCTTAGGCGCCAAAGCAATTTAGCACAATTTTCACATTTTTGCTCCAAATTTGATCTTTTTTCACTCTTTTTTGTATTTTTCATCTTTTTACTTGTACCTGAAAGAAAAACACACTATACCTTCCATTAAAGTGTAATATCTCAAAAATAGGTATAAAAATGTGTCTAAAAACACTATAAATTTTAGGTGTATCATGCACCACAAAAATATGAAGAAAAAATTAAAATAACAATTGATGAGCAAAGAGAAGTTAATTTGGGAACTGAAGAATATCCAAGACCAATATTCATTAGCTCGCTACTTAATGAAATTGAAGAAAAATATATACTCCGCCTACTAAAAGAACATAGAGATTGCTTTCCTTGGAGTAACAATGAGATGTCAGGACTTGATCTAGAGGTGTAGCAGTCAATAAACTCAAAATATACCAAACTGTGATTTTGGTAAACAAGATCTAAGAAGATTACATGTGGAAATTGAACAATAGGTCAAGACCAAGGTTAAGAAATTAATCAATGTTAGCTTCATCTGAGAAGAAAAGTACCCATCATAGTTCTAGTGAAAAATAAAATGGCTAAATTCAGATTTATGTTGACTTTAGAGACCTGAACAAAACTTTTTCAAAAGATGAATTTCCCTAATCGATCCTAGAGTTGATGGTAGATATTACTTCAGCACATGCAATATTTTAATTCATGGACGGATCGTCGGGCTACAATCAAATCAACATGTGTCCAAAGGATAAACCAAACACAGCCTTCCGAACACTCATCTGGATTTATTTCTATAAGGTAATGTCCATTGGACTTAAAAATGTTGGTGTGACATAGTAACAAGCTATGATAAGGATCTTTGACAAACTCATCCACAACTAGTTCAAGTGTTATGTGGATGACTTAGTTGTCAAAATCAGACAAAATGAAGACCATATGTATGATTTGAGAATTGTCTTCAAATAATTATAAAAATTCAATCTAAGATGATTCCCTTTAAGTGAGCTTTTTGTGTCTCCTCATGGGAATTCATAGTATACATTGTTCATCATTGTAGGATTGAAATTGACCCTTTTATGATTGAGGCAATCTTAAATAGGCCTCCTTCAAGGAATTTGACCCAACTATGATCGTTTTAAGAAACAATTGGCATATATAAAACATTTCATTTCTAAATTTTCAAATAGATGTCTGCCTCTCTACTCCTTAACCATAAATGATGCCAAATTCGTGTAGAAATATAAATTCCTACACGTTTTGAAAGCATCAATCAGCATTTAGCCACACCTCCTATTTTAGTAACCTCTATCTTGTGAAGGCCTTTGATCCTTTATAATACAACTTTAGGTAAATCGCTCGGACAGTTGCTAACCCAAGTCAATGACGAGGGTAATGAAAATGCATTGTACTACCTATGTCCTCACCTGATTCCTACTGAAAGAAATATCCTACAATTGAGAAGCATTGCTTGGATTTGATCTTCACCATTTAATAGCCCAAGCATTAGATGCTCTCTCACAAGGTGACCTCATCTCGAGAGTCAACTGTTGACCTCAATTTGGAGAGATTTTTCCTTCCTCTTAGTGCTTGGTATCTTGCCACAGGACTTTCCTTTCGAATATCCTAGAAGACTAGAGATGAAAACCACATACATAGAAATGCAAACCACTTTTTTACTCTCTTTGTAACCCACATGAATGGTCATGAACCTCCAGCACATGGAAGGTTGAGGCCCACATGTAAGATTCAAGATGAGTCCCCATAGAACTGTTGAACTTAGGGCAGCTTTGAGTGGTTAGGGTTTGGTCTCTCACACACTCAAGCACATCACAATTCCCCAAATGTCTTAAAACCTTGAAACTACACCCATTGAACCTATTTCTATTTGCTCTTTTGGAAACTCATATGGGTGGTCCCTAAGCTCTTAGCCCTTCTGCTAGGGTGGCTAGTACCCTAGCCGAATTTAAATCCCATCTAAACACCTAATTTTTGTCGTTTAGCCCCAAACTTCTCCAAAATTACCAAATTGCCCCTTGAACCCTAAAATCCCAAAAATGGCCAAATCTTAAAATTTTTTTGAAAAATCATATCAACCCACTTGAAACCATCCAGATTGACCAAATACCCTAGTATCAAAAAAATTCCCAAAATACCTTCTAAATTTGCCAATATTACCAAAATACCTTGCATGTCCAAAAAATTTCCAAAACCTTCCAAATCATTCCAAACCTCTCCCAAATCAATCTCAACCACCGAATGGGCCCTATTTGACCAAATTGACCATTTTCAAGCAAAATCACAATTTTACTCCTAAAAGCCCAAATTCCCTAAATTCATCCCAACTTACACTAAATTAATTTCAATGTCACCCGATTTCAAATCTAAATAATTTATCAACTTATCCAATCCAAATTTACACCAAATTGAAGCCCAATTGGACGAACCTTAAAACCCTAATTTCAATTTTGGGCCACAATCCCCAATTTGAGCATACCTTCAAATTTCATTAAATTGAGTCCCATAACCAATCAAGTTCTCCCAATTTTAAATTCTAAACTCTTCATAACATTCCACTAGATCACTTTAACCCCTAAATTAGCCTAAAAACAAAGTCAAACATAGCCTAAATCTAACCCAAGAAAATCTTTAAAATTGACCCAACTTCAAGATTCCATTAAATCAAGCCTTGCAATAAATTCAATTCCCCCAAGTTCATCTCCTAAACTCTTCATGACATACCTTTGGATCAATTGGACCCTTCAAATAATTTTTAATCCAAGTAGAAGTTAAGCCTAAGTTTAATTTTTGGCCTAGACCTTAATTTTGAGCCTAAAATCTAAATTAACCAATATCATTGAAATTAACAAAGCTTAATCTTCTCCTACCTTTGTTAGCCTCCTATGATGCTAATAAAATCAGTTAAGAACTATATTTTGAGCCATAGACCAAGGGTTCCCTAGATCAAGGAAACTTGCCCCCATTTTTTTGTTAAGCTCTTTTGACATGGAAGACATCGTCAACTGGGAGTGCGTCGCATAGAGCTTTAGAGCCTTCGTAGGATTGCGTGGCGCCGAGTGAGATAAATAGAAAATTAGCCATTTAATGATTTAAAAAATTCAAAAAGTTTCAAAATTCATAACTTCGTGTAAAAAATCATAAAAATAAAATTAAAATACCCCTATGCTAAACGAATAGAGGAGAATCAAGACTAAGAATAAACATTTTTTAACTTATATATATATATGTACATATATATATATATATATGTATATATAGATATATAGATACATATATATCTGTATGTATATATGTATATATATGTATGTATATATGAAATATATATGTACATATNATATATATATATATATATACATATATATATATATATATATATAATAATTAAATTCTCTAAAACTTGTCTAAATCATGGATATTTAAATATCAATCACCATAGTGTGAAATTTTGAGGTTTTATTTTTTCTATGGTTAGGAGTGTTCCCTAATTTTTCCAGAGCACCCCTAACATGGTCAACCCTAAGTTTCAAGGTTATGTCACCTCTTTTACTTAAAATAAATATATAAATTGAAATAATAACCAAAAAATTATGAGGTTTATTTTGGTAGGTTCACTGTGGCCAGAGGGACCAAAAAAAAATAAAACTGAAGATTAAATGTCTTTAATTCATAACTTCATAATAATTTTAAGTCATTAAAACCCAAGAAAAATCAAATAAATAAAATATCATAAAAAAATCACAACAAATGATCCTTACTGAAGATAATAAACATATTAAGCCTTTGTAAGAATTTTAGATGATTTCAAATTGACTTAATCAATAAAGTTAATTTTTTAAGAAAAATTAGATTTTGGCATTAAAATAATTATATTAATTAAAATATAAATCAAAAAATTTTAAAAAAGTGGTTTGGAATGTTCCTTATGACCTGGAGTATTCAAGAAAAATAAAATTGACATTAAAATAAACGGTCCATTTTTGGGCTATTTTTCAATTTAAAAATAATTCAAAAAAATAAAAAAATTACAAAAAAAAACAAAAATGCACCAAAACGTCTCTAATTGTTCCATGCCCACATAGGATCAATTAGAATATTTTTCCTAATTTTCTAAATAAAGTTATGTATTTTTAAATGTCTAAAATGTATTTTTCCTAATTTTTCAGTAAAATAATTATAAAAAAATAAATATCAGAAAATACAAAATAAAATTCTCTGAGTTCCTTGAAGTCAAAGAGAACAATAAAAATTAAAAAATTGATTTTTCAAAAAAAAAGTATTTTCTACTTAATCAACCATCAAAATAAAAAAAATGATTATAAAAATTACAATATAATTCAAAAATTCATAAAATTTGGTCTAAGTGGTCTGCTAAACTAGGTGAACCTCCATTATTTTCCTAAGAATAGAAACTTTACTTTGAATCATTAAATGAACTAACCTTGGTAATTCCTTTTTTTGGAGAAAAATATATATAAATTAAATTAAAGATTTAAGAAATGTGATCTCTTCTATGATATTTCAATTTACTCATGAGGGATAGATGAGCAAATTTCCAAGCCCGTATGAATTGATTTAAAAAAATTTATGAAGATAGATTGTAATTTCCACCTTTTTGCCCCATAATTACAATTTAGGATGAACTAAGGGTTTAAAAAGTAAAATTTGATCCTATGTAATGTTCTAAGGTGATTGACACATGAGGGTATGCAATGTTCTAAGGTGATGGACACAATAAATACATGATTATGAATGCTAACATTTCAGCAAGAGTAGCGAGAAGATGACAGGTGCGCATTTAGTGTTTATGTATTATCATTCAATTTCAGCAATTTATTACAGCTTTAATGTATTATGTATGCTTAGTTAAAAAAATTTTCAAAAGCCAAAATGACAATTTTTAAAATTAAGATAAAATTTTTCAAAATTAAGATAAAATTTTTCATAATTAAACCTAAACATTTTCAAAACAACAAACAACGTAATACATCCATTTGAATTTACGAGAGTCCCTCGGATGAGGTAACCTATGGTTCCTAACAAGATCTGCACAGTTCAAATAAGTTTAACCACTCATTTAGACTAAGTAAACTTAAAAGAAAATAATGGTACCAGAATGATGGAACTGTGAGATCATAACCGGTGTCACTCTAATCAAATTTAACCCACCCACATAACACTTGAAAAACAATAAAATTTGTCACTTAAACTGTAAAACCTTAAACCTTGAGGTTGGAGTTGTCACTTTGACGAGGAGCTTGGAGCTAACACTAGTGGCAGCATGATCAGAATGTACAAAAAATAACTTCAAACGAGCAAATCAGATCTACAATAGAACATCTTTCTTTAGAATTAAAAAACAAGCCACAGATATCTAAGGTAGCCTATCCGTATGACATAAATCCTTAACTTATCATTATATCTTTGCACAATCATGTTGTGAAATTTAAGCCCCAACAAGCTTAAGGGATTGAGGTTGTCATTCGTTACGATGTAAACTCTCTTATCTTCCAAGCTATTTGTATGAATGTGTCATATAAATGTAAGCCCTAAATAGTAAAAACTGACAGGATGTAACATCAAGTAACTTTTTCTTAACAGTGAAGCCAAACAATAATATAGCATGATAGGTTACTGAGATTCCCCATGAATCAAAGAAATCTCCAACCTTTCATTCCTTTGAATTCCTGAAAATAACTATTTCTATTTGAGTCATTCTCTTTTGAATTCCTAATGTACAATCTTGAAAACTTAAACTTTGAGATTCTTCAGAGCAAAACCACTAAGCTAAATTGAGAGTATTCTTAAGCAACTTCAGTTACTTAAGATAAAATTAACTATAGGGGTTTGCCACTATAGGAAACTTTGGAACCAAGTTTAATATAAACGCAATTTAATTTTTCATATTAGATAGAAGAATTTGTCAGTCAACATAAAATGTTTCAAAGACCCTAAATGATATCATAAATTCTATAGTTTATTTAATTGAGTCTTACTATCAAGCAATGTGTTTATTCTTTGGGATAGGTACATCACTTAAGGTGTTGTGCTCGTTAATTTCAATTATCGCATATATGAGATTGATTCAGTCTCGTGTCTTCAAAAATTAAAAGATTATTTTTTTTTAAATTAAAATACTACTTTTCTAAAAACCAAACCAATATATATGAAATTAAATTTAAATTATTTCCAAACAAATTTGATGACGACATTAACCATCTGCAATACCTAATGACTCTACATATGCTCTATGGAAGATTAACTAGGTGGGCAATGATATTGCTCCATTCTGACATAACTTTTGGACCTCTTCTTTGCCATTTTTTTAGGAGCCACGAGAGCCTCCCATGAATGTCAAGGCCTCTCTCATGGCCTTCCATGGCTATTTAAGACCCCAATCATGGAGCCTAAGCACACACACTAAAACACTCTAACTAGCTGATCGCGACTTTATGTATGCTTAAAAATATAAGTATTTACTTCTGCTTCTAAAAGATTTACTTCCTCAGCAACTGTACCAAATCCTTAATAACAGTTATAGATTTGATACATATGGACGAAATAAATATTCAATAATTGTAAAGTCACACTTATCAACACAAATAATGTATCGCTCAAGTAATATAGGGCTCTAATGGAGTCTTAGATATCGATCCCACAGGGAGTAAGATTAGAACTACGAACTAAGATTTTAGAAAAAAATACTTTAATCACAATAATGAAGTTCAATTTGCTTATCTGTCACTAATAGGCAATTGAAATAAGTATGTAATTTTTATAACTATTAAATAACTAATGATACTAATAAAGGTTGAAATGTGATATTCAATATAAAAGAAAGCATCCTTCTCCTTGTCAATAAATTATATTGAATGTATAAAGTGAATTAGTTCAAATTATGTTGTGTCAAATATGAGCATACCTGACTTTACCCTTTGGTCCAGGCATAAAGAACATTGACTAATCCTACGCTTATTTACTGAATCTGTGGCTAGGCTGGGAGGATACAGCCTCTCACTTTGGAGCTCCCACGTTCCCCTCACCTGAGGGCTATCATCTACACTTCAGCACCCAAATGATAGGACCGAATTGGAAGATTTTAGTTGCCTGAGGGCTAACATCTACACTTCAACACCCAAATGATAGGACCAAATTGAGGATTTTAGCTTTCCACTCTAAAATCTCCAATTCTACGCTCGATAATTTTTATTTCCCTATTTATTTGCACCAAATTGGGGATTTTAGTCTGTCACTCTAAAATCTCCAATTCTACGCTCGATAATTTTTTTTCCATATTTATTTGCACCCAACTTTTCACTCTAAAATCTCCAATTCTACGCCCGATAATTTTATTTCCCTATTTATTTGCACCCAACTTTCCTCTAAAATCTCCAATTCTACGCCTGATAATTTTATTTCCCTATTTATTTGCACCCAACTTCTAATCTAAAATCTCCAATTCTACGCCCGATAATATTATTTCCCTATTTATTTGCACCCAACTTCCGAGGGCTTTGAAAATCTCCAATTCTACGCCCGATAATATTATTTCCCTATTTATTTGCACCCAACTTCCAAGAGAAATCTCCAATTCTACGCCCGATAATATTATTTCCCTATTTATTTGCACCTAACTTCCAAGGCTTTGACTTCCCTGACTCTTGGTTGTAATGGTCATNCCAACTTGCATATACAATACTGAAAATTGGAAGAGGAAATTTTATTGAATATATTCTTTTCCAACATTACGTCCTCATGCAATCTATTTACAATTTTCTTATCCATAAGTTATTAGCTATGGTTGACATAAAATCAGTCTAGTACAGTTATGATATTATTTAAAAATTCAAGTTTCAGGTGTTACAGACAAATGCTTGACGAACAATGGAAAGTTGAGGATAAACTTATTCCTGTCCTTATCCATGAATTCCAATGGAGCTTGAATCCACAACCACAAATTGCATCACATCCTTCAATCATTGGTCAGCTGAACCATAGTTTTAACCAATGAAAAATGAAGTCCAAAGACTACGGGCACCTCCCAACACAAAGTCAGTCGTTAAAACTCATGTGAAGTGAAAACTTCCAAATAACACTTAAAGTTCAATCCTCAAAACAGTAAACTCATGTAAAGTTCAAATTTTAAATCTACACGGAAGTCCAAACTTCAAGACAACATAGAATTTCAAACACAGTTCAAAACATATCACCTAATACTGGAATCAACCACAGCATCTTAACTTGTTTGAATCCATACCGAACCACATAAACCTTCCTAACCACTTTAAGTCAAATTGATAGAAAGTGTTTCTTGTTGTCATTATCATTCATTAAAGGCAGTTCCTAAAAAACAGAAATTGAAAGATACAAAATAAGATTACTACAAAGTAACAAATTGAATGAATTTTGGTCAAATCATTTATTGAATATATATATTTATCTATCTATCTATCTTAACGATAACATTTAGATACATTAATGGCTCTATCTGTCATTAATTGCATGGTAACACTTTTTTGAGGTGGCCTTAGCGTCTTATGCTTCCTAAAATAATTTTTATTGTTCACGTCTTATTAACGAAGAGAATGCATCATTCCATCCCTAAATGCATTTTTCATATGAAAAATGCTTCCTACTTATGTGAGTTTCACCCCTTTTGCGTTGTTTCACTTGATCTTTTTTTCATCCGTCAATGTACTTTGTACACTCATGTGCTCATAACTTTGAAGTTGGTTGTTTGGTTTCACATAATGGATTAAAAAGGAGAAAATGAAGACAACACCCATAGAAAGAAGGAAGAATTTTTTGATAAGGAAATGCTTTCATGTGGATCCTAACTATCTAGATAAACGATGTAATTGCAACCAGACTAATGGGGTTGTAATATAGTGCTATTCCATAACACAAGTGTTGTGGTGTTTAGTCTAATATTTTATGCCCATTGATGTTATCTTATTAAGTAATGTCACTCTACTGTTTGCACCTTAGTGTTTCCTTTTTCTTGTATTTCTTAAAATGCTATTGAATCATTAAAGATTTGATTAGTTGGGGAACACAGCCAATCTTTAGACTGCACATCTTACGTTTTCTTTATCGTATTCTGTGAAGCACCAAGATTGTGGGATAAGGAAGTACGACATGTGCATGTTTGATTTCAATCAAGATTGTGGTATGATATAGGTATAATGACAGGTCTTGATTTGCAAAAGTACTGCACGTGCTATATTGAAGGATACTGCTTGTGAAATTTGTGAACACGTGCATACTACATATGCATGTTTAAAATCCATCGGGCCACTTAATCTGATCTTCACACNTATCTATCTTAACGAGAACATTTAGATATCCATTAATGGCTCTATCTGTCATTAATTGCATACTAACACTTTTTTGAGGTGGCCTTAGCGTCTTATGCTTCCTAAAATAATCTTTATTGTTCACTTCTTATTAACGAAGAGAATGCATCATTCCATCCCTAAATGCATTTTTCATATGAAAAATGCTTCCTACTTATGTGAGTTTCACCCCTTTTGCGTTGTTTCACTTGATCTTTTTTTCATCCGTCAATGTACTTTGTACACTCATGTGCTCATAACTTTGAAGTTGGTTGTTTGGTTTCACATGATGGATTAAAAAGGAGAAAATGAAGACAACACCCATAGAAAGAAGGAAGAATTTTTCGATAAGGAAATGCTTTCATGTGGATCCTAACTATCTAGATAAACGATGTAATTGCAACCAGACTAATGGGGTTGTAATATAGTGCTATTTACCATAACACACGTATTGTAGTGTTTAGTCTAATATTTTATGCCCATTGATGTTATCTTATTAAGTAATGTCACTCTACTGTTTGCACCTTAGTGTTTCCATTTTCTTGTATTTCTTAAAATGCTATTAAATCATTAAAGATTTGATTAGTTGGGGAACACGGTCAATCTTTAGACTGTACATCTTACGTTTTCTTTATCGTATTCTGCAAAGCACCAAGATTGTGGGATAAGGAAGTACGACATGTGCATGTTTGATTTCAATCAAGATTGTGGTATGATACAGGTATAATGACAGGTCTTGATTTGCAAAAGTACTGCACGTGCTATATTGAAGGATACTGCTTGTGAAATTTGTGAACACGTGCATACTACATGTTTAAAATCCATCGGGCCACTTAATCTGATCTTCACAAAATACTTGACGTTATTTCCTTGACCAGGTGGCTGGAGTCATATAGCCGTTTCAAGCATATTTTTGGTTTGGAGGAACATGGAAGATATTCAGATATCTTGGTTTATTATTTATGTGGAAATCATGATATTGGTTATTCAAGTCTCCATGCACAATATCCTGAGGTAAAAAGGTTCCTGTTATACACATGCAATCGTTTTGTTATTCATGAATTTTCCATGCGAATCCAATCAAATTGACTTCTTTCATCAAGCAGTACACTTTTAGCTCTAGAAGTGTAAAACCGTATTAATGTTGATGTTTAAAGTTATCAGGCAGGCCTTGTGCACTTGGCTGGCATATTTTTGGTTTGCTGGGAACATTAATATGTGGTTAATCTCATTGATCTTGGAGATGCAACATACCTAGCTATTTTTGGATGTTCTGTTCTATTTTTGCAGTCACTCTTGTGAAGACTGTTCATGCACGACTTAGTTTCTTTTACCAGTTGTTAAATCAATAAGATTGTTTGCAAATAAGGCATAAAACTAGAAACAATGTTTTAAGGCATGGGTTTCACTCTTAGGACTACTTGTCACATGCAAGCACTTCAAAAGTTTGACTAATGGAGAAGGTGCAGCCAAGGCTTTATTGATAAATGCCTGGCTTCCCATTAACTAACATAATTAGTGAATCCACACCACCCATGAGTTAATTGTCGAAGGTTGAATTACAACTCTATGATTCAATTGTCCATCATAGACCTTGAGGGACATGATGGCAGCTATCTTGGCTTCCTGTCAATTATATGTCTTTCTGTTCCGTTTGGGTGCACAATTATGCCACCAAGGATTCAAACCCACAACGTGCTTTGATACCCTTTTTTTTTTACCATTTGATTCAATCAGCTACTCTAAAAGCTTGGACTATTGGAGAAGGTACTATTATTGCTTTGTAGCTAATTATTACTCAGTCGTCAACCATGGTTGAATACAGGTTTTTGAATTGGACATCCACCATGAATTGCTAGAGACAACTATTTTTGCTCGACCTATTGGAGGTTCTCTGTCACATAGTGATGCGGGAGCAATCTAGGATAGTCCAAGTATTTATTTTTGGTCTTCTTTTATGTTTTTGCTGTTTTCTTTTCTTTTAATAGTTTATAGTGGTCTTTTTGGATTGTCAAGTGTATTCCTACCCGTCTCCTATAAAAGACATGCTTCTTTAATAAGAAGGGGACTTTTGGGTGATCATTTTTTTCTTTTTCTTTGTGCCAAGTGTGGGGTTTCCTCGGGAAACCTGCTGTTCGGTTTGTAACCTGGTTCGGCCCTCTCTGGCGGTGTTCGTGGGGCCTATGATCTGCTGCCCTGGACCGGTGCCTGCTGCCACAGCTGCAGATTTTGGTTCCAGGAGGGAGATAGTTGCTTAATCAAGCGTTCCTTGTTCTGTCGCTATCATCTTGGTATCAGCAAGTCTTTCTTTTCTGAGATGTTCGACTGGAGCAAGAATTTTTCCTGGAATGTTGTAGCCTGGTTCTTGGAAGCGTTCTCCAGTCCTTTCTACCATGGCAAGAAGTTGCCGCTGCAGTTCTCCCTCTTCTCCTCTATCCCATCAAAGAAAACTGCTGTTCCATCCACTGTTGTGTTGATTTCAGGTTCTAGAAATGTCACAATGCCGAAATCTTGGAAGACCCAATCAAAAAATGGTGGTTGAAGGACAACAACAAGAAATCCAACATTTGCAAGGTCTTGCTNTAATGGTTGTACCAACACCTTCTCTTTTGCTAAGGATTTAAAGCAAACTACTTTGGTTCTAATGAAGGAGGGCACAACAAATTTGAAAATAACAACATGGTTGTTGCAAATAGCAATTCAGCTATTGCAAACAACAGTTCAATTGCTACATTGTTACAAAAAGAGCTGAATAATTCAAGGAAATTTCTTGTTGATTTCTGAAAATCGGGTTTGTTAGACATTGATTCTAGCACCTATAGAGCCATGACTACAACAATATTTAGACATTTCTCTAAAGAAAGTTTCTTTCAGTCTACCTTCTTTTGCTGAAAATAAGCACACCATTGAACTCATACCTGGCTCGGTCATTCCTAATTGTCCATCCTATAGGATGCCATCGAGGGGCNAACAACAATAAAAATGGAGTAAAAATTGCACCCTTACACCACTCCATCAGGGAGAAATCTGTTTAGTCTAGAACTTAACAAAATAGTGTCAAACTGGTTGAGAACAAAGACGAATCCAGCAGCTGTCAGACTGTCTCTCAACCATGAGGAACAACAAAAACGGCTGCAAACCCTTCTTCAACAAGGTGTTTTAAGTGTCATGGGTTTGGATATATAGCATCCAATTGCCCTAACCGCTGAATCATTTTGTTGGTGGAAAATGACTGTCCAGAAGATGAAGAAATTTTGGAGGGTTGTAACAACCCCCTACACAAGAGGAGGTTCTGCATGCGAATGAATGTCGAGCCCCTTATCCTTAGTACAAGATGCATAGTGCAGGACAAAATTTGCAACCTTATCATTGATGGTGGAACTTGTGAAAACATAGTTTTTACTACAATGATAGAGAAACTCAGATTGATCACACAACCACACTCACATCCTTATTGACTTACATGGCTTAAGAAGGTAAGTGAGCTCCAAGTTACTAGACGATGTCTAGTACAAATTTTTATTGCTCGAAAGTTCCAAGAGAAACTTCAATGTGACGTTATTCCCATGGATGCTTTGAAGACCGTGGCAATATGATTACTAGACTGTCCATAATGGTTGTACCAACACCTTCTCTTTTGCTAAGGATTTAAAGCAAACTACTTTGGTTCTAATGAAGGAGGGCACAACAAATTTGAAAATAACAACATGGTTGTTGCAAATAGCAATTCAGCTATTGCAAACAACAGTTCAATTGCTACATTGTTACAAAAAGAGCTGAATAATTCAAGGAAATTTCTTGTTGATTTCTGAAAATCGGGTTTGTTAGACATTGATTCTAGCACCTATAGAGCCATGACTACAACAATATTTAGACATTTCTCTAAAGAAAGTTTCTTTCAGTCTACCTTCTTTTGCTGAAAATAAGCACACCATTGAACTCATACCTGGCTCGGTCATTCCTAATTGTCCATCCTATAGGATGCCATCGAGGGGCCTCTGTCACCGCTATCCCAATGCAACTGAGGTCAATTTATGGAGTGCTTTATGCCAACATTCTTGTTTTGAAAGCAATGACATTGCTTAGGTGTCTTGAAACTTTGCATCTAGGGAAATTATTACCCGGTGATGGCTTCTTCCAAGCTTTGACTCACTATCATACATTGAACAATTTAAGTATTTATAATTCCTTATTTGGTCATAGTTTTCAAGAGATATCTATACACCACGGTAGACTGTGTGAACTTAGTATTGTCAAGTGTCATATACATCATATTGAAATTAGACACACTCAACATCGAACTTTGGCATTAAGACGAACCAACATGGCCCGTGCATTACTTAGTTGCCCTCATCTGCATGCTTTGGATCTGTCTTCCTGTCACAAGTTATTTGATCCTGGAATTCACA
>JXCR01090960.1:154396-168340 GCA_002079205.1 Phalaenopsis hybrid cultivar | reverse complement strand
GAATACAACAATTTTTTTTGCGCTCAATATATAAACATTTTCGTTGATGTTAGGCTCATTTTGGCTCGAAATTAAATTATTTTTATATGATTTTTTTAATATAAATAATAATATTTAAATCTCTCCACTATATTTAACATGCCACAATTACGNGTATTTATAATTCCTTATTTGGTCATAGTTTTCAAGAGATATCTATACACCACGGTAGACTGTGTGAACTTAGTATTGTCAAGTGTCATATACATCATATTGAAATTAGACACACTCAACATCGAACTTTGGCATTAAGACGAACCAACATGGCCCGTGCATTACTTAGTTGCCCTCATCTGCATGCTTTGGATCTGTCTTCCTGTCACAAGTTATTTGATCCTAGAATTCACAAAATAACCACATCATGTCATTTGTTGGCATCTTTGGATGTCTTTTTGTTCATCTATTAGTGCCGAGTCACTACATGAAGTTGCTCTTGCACGCCCTAATAAACTCAGATATTGGACAATAAGAAAACACTTCTCCAACCCCGAGAGAATGATGAAGGAGGAACCTAAAATAGTTCTAGTATTTGTTTTTAGTTGTATTTTATGTTTTTGTTATTTTATTTTCTTTTACAGGTGCATAGTGGTCGTTTTGAATTGTCCAAGATTATTCATGCATGTCTTCTATGTAAGGCATGTTTTTTTGATGAAAAGGGGACATTTGGGTAATCATTTTTATCTCTTCCTTTGTGCCAAGTGTGGGGTTTTCTTAGGAAACCTGCTGTTTGTCTGTAACCAGGGTTTGACCCTCCCTGGGGATGTTTATGGGGCCTTTTATCCGCTGTCCGAGACCGACGCTTGCTGCCAACAACTGCAGATTTCAGTTCCAGGAAGGAGATAACTTTTTAATCGGGTGTTTTCTCTATTGTTTCGCTATCACATCGGCTCATCTTGTTCACGAGGGGATTTATGTGGACAAGAAGACTAATGTGAAAATTGATTTGATATTCTGCTTAGGGTCGATTGTCCTTAGACAGTAGCTTATTCACAACCTACCTTATTTATTTGTGTTTGCCCACATTTCGATGCACATCTTCTTTTCTTCTGTCTTCTCAAGTAGCATCTTTTTAAATACTATCACATCATTTTCACTTGAGATTTCTCTCATTTCACTCTCCAAATTTTGAATAATAGAAGAGGAAGCAAATGAGTGTGAAGATGATGATGAAATTAAGAGGCTAATTAAGAAGTGGATACTATTAACCTAGTAGTTTGCTCTCAATCATTCTCGGACTCACCTAGGCACCCTGTAGGATAGTGGTAAATTGATCGTGATCGTTATTGGCTTGGTAGCCATTGATTATGTCCGATCCGTGCATTCTTAACATGTTCGTCTTTGATGATTAGTTGGGTGACTTGTCGTCATATGGACTCGTTATCATGCTCGTATATGCTTTATAAGAGTTGAGTCACATTTTTAATTATGTTTGGGCAAACACAGGACAAGTACAATGACTTTTCACCATCACTTTTATGTGACTTCGTGCACATGAGTCTCATTTGCATGAATTTTGGCTCACGTAAGAAATTTTTTTTTTGGGGAGATTGTTTGACAAAATTGACCNCCGTGCATTCTTAACATGTTCGTCTTTGATGATGAGTTGGGTGACTTGTCGTCATATGGACTCGTTATCATGTTCGAATATGCTTTATAAGAGTTGTGTCACATTTTTAATTATGTTTGGGCAAACACATGACAAGTACAATGACTTTTCACCATCACTTTTATGTGACTTCGTGCACATGAGTAGGGGTGTAAACGAACCGAACACGAACGAACAAGNAGATGAGCATATTCATGTTTAAATTAGACTTCATTTGGTGCGCATTGAGGGATGAAATATTTAACTTTATTTAAATATTGTCNCTGTGCATTCTTAACATGTTCGTCTTTGATGATGAGTTGGGTGACTTGTCGTCATATGGACTCGTTATCATGCTCGAATATGTTTTATAAGAGTTGAGTCATATTTTTAATTATGTTTGGGCAAACACATGACAAGTACAACGACTTTTCACCATCACTTTTATGTGACTTCGTGCGCATGAGTCTCATTTGCATGAATTTTGGCTCACGTAAGAATTTTTTTTTGGGGAGATTGTTTGACAAAATTGACTGTGCAAGTGCATCCAGGTTGTTGAGATGATTTAGATGAGCATATTCATGTTTAAATTAGACTTCATTTGGTGCGCATTGAGGGATGAAATATTTAACTTTATTTGAATATTGTAAAAAAAAATATAAATATCTATATTTATATATTAACATTAATAAATATTTTTGTTTATATGTAAATATATATTGGTTAATATATTTTTATATATTTATATGTTAATAATATATAATAATCAAATTCAAATTGAAATTCTCCTCCATAACATTCATATTAATTAAAATTTAACTGAATGTTAATTGAGGCATCCATTATTTCAAAAAAAAAAAAACATAATTTTTTTGAGGTTGGATTAGTGTGGTGGCCATTTTCTGAAAAAAAGGCCCTCTCCTCTTTCCTTCTTTCTCTCTATATCATGGAACACCCCCCTCTCTTCGATTTTTTTTCCTTTTTTCTCACATTGTCTCTCTGAACTTTGCAAGAAGATCCCTCCCTCTCTCGTGTTATCTCTCCCTCATTCACCAAATTCTCCCCTCTCATAATTCTCTCAGGCCCTCACTCTCTTTCTCGCATGATCTCTCAGCTCTCTCCTTTTCTCATGGTCTCTCTGTGGATCATTCTCTCTCTCTCCCTTTCTCTTTCTCGCCGCCCATTCCTGCTGCTCTAGTCACCCCACTGAGCTGAACCAGTGAATAGGCCTCACCTCCTCTCCGTTTGACAACAGGTCTTCTTCCATTTTCAAACCCACACATTTGGAGGGATCCCTTCTCACTGCTCCTATTAGGATCATGTCAACCTCATCAAGTCAGAGCATGTCCAATTGCCTCGCAGCATCCCCCTTAGCCCAACCTCATCTTCTCTGCACAACAAACACAAGCCCGAACCCTTTGCTTCTTCTCTAATTCCTGTTTGAGAGACCCTTGTTTGTCAAAACTATAGCAATCACAACCATCCTTGTCCACATTAGTCAGTGAATTGAAGTCAGACCTGCTCGAGGTTTAGCACGTAACAACTTCCTGGTGTAGTTAAAACTCTGAATGTTTAAAGCATATCTAAATCGCTCTTTCGACGATGTCTGTCACATTCATCGTTTGGCATAGTTGCTATTCTAACATTGCCATCGACATCATCTCTGGTTCTGTGACTTTTGGCCAATTGAACTCTACTGAGATATGCTGCTAATTTCTCCAACAAAGGTATTCACTTAACATTATTTATCATCTTTAGGTACTGTTAACCAACTTTTTTTTTATTTGTAGAAATTCCACTTGCTTTAATATTTATTAGTATTTCTATTTTTCGATGACTGCTTGCTATATAGTTTTTTAACTGTGAGACTACATCAAATTTGCATGCTATCATTCCGTTTTCTCACCAATTAGACAGGTGATATACAATAATCTGTGGCATTTCTACTTCCATTTCATTATTAAATATAACTGCAACTATTTGAGGTAGTTCACGCAACTATTTGTGACAATTCTGTGATAATTCATATTATTCTTTTTCATGGTTTGAATAACTTGATGAATAGAGTTGTGTCATTTAATGTCAATTTATCTCAGTCACCAATTTCTAATTATTTTGATAGAAAATGAATTGAAATTAATAAAGCAAAAAAGTAAAACTATATTATAATATTTTGATATATATGAAATTACCCTTGCTAATTATTTCATGTTAAAACATGTTTTAAGATTTAATATTTAATTGAGACTTCTAGTTTATTAATATTGATTTCTTATATTTGCAGTGATTATAACATTTAATTGACTTTGTTTAAAACTTGTTCATATATCACATGATTTATTTATTGTGCCTTTATGCACACACAAAACATAGC
This sequence comes from Phalaenopsis hybrid cultivar, assembly GCA_002079205.1. Classification (NCBI taxonomy): domain Eukaryota; kingdom Viridiplantae; phylum Streptophyta; class Magnoliopsida; order Asparagales; family Orchidaceae; genus Phalaenopsis; species Phalaenopsis hybrid cultivar. The sequence goes on along the minus strand of JXCR01090960.1, from coordinate 164,342 downwards.
CAATGTTATATCACATGATTTATTTATTGTGCCATTATACACACACAAAAAACAAAACCAATGTTATAATCACTGTGAATTGTTGATGAGTTGTTTTGCAGGAAATCCTTGGGTAGCAAAATGTAAAAATAAACCTTAGGATCTCACATTTACTGGTTGTGTCGATCAAGATCCTGCTATCCTTGTGATCTACACTACATGGGATCTATGATTAGCATCCTAGGGCCACCTGTCACACACTCATAGGCTAGACAATTCTTAGAAAAAAAAAAGAAGCTTGGTAGTCTAGTAGTCACGGTGTATGGGCACATGGAACCATCACACTGGACACTTGTCTGCTTTAAAGCCTTTTTGTGACGCTTATTATGTTATGATCTTATGAGATTGTACATAGTTTAGGGGTGTTTGCTTTTGGCCTTCCTCCACAGTTGGTCGGCCATTCTTATTTGTACATGTGACTAAGTGGTTAGCTGACATTCCTCACCCATACATGATGCATGTTGTTGAGATTTGTATCTAATGTAGTATTCTATTGTAAATAGAAGAAGTCTAAGAGTTTATTTGTAAATGTTGTATGACTCTATATAAGACAAAAATGTTAATGAAAAAAAAAGGTGATTATCTTGTAAAATCTTTTCAAGTTGGTATCAGAGCCCTAACTTGTCCAGCTCCCTATCGTGATCGACGTTGTTGGTGTAGGGACTGGGAACTTTATTTTTTCCTTTCTTCTGCTTCGTTGTTGCGAAGCAGTCGCTACCAGAGCTCGTTGGGAAGGTAGCGAGAGGATTGCAGCTCGCTTTGGGAAGCCAACGGGAGGATCGCGGCTCGCAGGGTAGAGTCCCTCAGACTTTAGGGCAGAGGTTGGACGGTGTGGACGCAGAGGTGTGGAGAGATCAAGATTCAGTGGCTAGATCCTTCGAGCGGCTTGAAGCTGGATCGAGCTGCTCGGTTTCGCGAGAGGAAGGAGCGGCAAGGGCTTTGAAGGGCTAGGGCAAAGAGATCGAATCACACAATGGGCTTCAGTGTGGAGACGGGCTTGTTCTTGAGTGTGATAATTAGAACATATAGGAGAGAACAATATGAGAACCCTCTCGATACAGTCGCTTGGAAGGCAACTTCGGGATCCCAGTTTGTAGCGTGAACCCTCCCACGCGGCTCGATGCTGTAGAGACAAAGTAAAGGGGAGAACAATAATGAGGCTTTGGTGTGAGGAGAAAGTAGCAGAGCAGGGCGTTCTGTTCGAGCATCTCTTCTTTGAGCGTGAGGGTTGCAGCTCCATGTAGTAGAGATGAAGTGAAAGGGAAAAGTAGTAACAGGGCCTTCGGTGTGAGCAGAAAACATTGAATGGGCATTGTGCAGTGTTTCCATATTACTCCATCAGGAGAGAGGCGGGCCGTTTGAACTATGCGTGTGAACAGAAGCTTGCAATCAATTTTGTTGTGGCATGCAATCGACAATTTTTCGAGGGAAGCAGACAAAGCTTATGTTGGATTCTGTCGCGCGAGAACGACTACAACTTCTTGTAGAAGAGTTAATGGGGTGTGAGACTTCTTTGGCACTTGGGCTGCACGAAGGATTTGTGACAACATGGAAGAACGATGAGGAATTGACTTCATCGAGCTCAGGCATGACAGGTGCTTAGGGGGAGATCCACAGGTGCTACAATCGTGAAGAAGTGGGACATCTGAGCAAGGCTTGTCCAAAGTCACCCAAGGAGAGAAAGACGGGTGGGCGTAGATTGTCTATAGGGGCTACCAGGCAAATGTGATTGTAGCAGAGAATAAGGGAAAAACAAAGGTGGTCTTTACCGATGAGGATCACAAATTATTGGAGATGTTCAAGAGGAAGCGAAGAGCGGCATGTGATGTCATTGATAATGCATCCACGTTATCGTCATCTAAGGGGAACACTACTAGTTATGCTCACTCAGCCAAATGTGCTCGTGATACACATGGTCTTGCCTCTATATCTACTACAAGTTCACCAGAATGGATAGTAGATTCTGGTGCATCTTTACATGTGACAGGTGCCGCTAGTGGGCTCTCTCCTTATACTCACCTAACAGTTCCAGAGAGCATTCAGACAACTCAGCCTGTGGTTGGTAAGGATATAGTGAGGTGTACCGATTCTATGACGTTGTCCAATGTTTTACTTGCTCTTTCATTTTTAGTGAACCTTTTATCCATTAATGCCATTATATTCCAAGTAAAATGTGTTGAGGTGATCTTTCAAGAGAAGGGGATTGACCGAAAACTTGGGCCTGTCACGTGACATAGTGAACTCTGGTACTTAGATAGACGAGATGAACTTAGCTTTGACATCCATGGTTGAGAATGCTAAAGCAGGAGGATTTGAGAGGAGTGTGGAGGATTGCATTGCTGCTACATCACAGAAACATGAGACACTCTTTGTTTAGTTTATTGAGTCGTTTGTATCCATCATTGTATGAAAAGACAAATAAACAAAAACTTGTGTGTGATGCTTGTGAATTTAGCAAGCATAACAGTAGTTCGTAATGGTGTATATGCGGAGGAAGAAGAAAACTGAGGGAACATATCCTATAGTGCTAACAAGTCCCTTGTCACAGTTTTCCCCAACTCTCGAGACACCAGTACCATCCAGTTTTGTTTCAAAACTCACAGGTGATATTATTCCTCATCCATCCACTCCTACCACTCCAAAATTAAGGGGGACTTCTCGAAGCAATGTTTGACATCCTCTTGATTGTTTTAGGTGGAAACTTGACATTGCAAGCTTTGTTTCTTATTCTAACATCTTACCTTTGTATGAAGCATTCATTGCATCATTGAACTCTATCTTTATACTCAAGTGTTGACAGGTTACTAAAGAGGACCCCATGTGAAAAGCGGTGATGCATGAAGAGCTTAGAGCTTGATAAAAGCCAAACATGGGAGATTGCAACACTACCAACAGGGAAGAAGATAGTTGGATGCAAGTGAATTTTCACGGTAAAGCAAACTCTAGAAGGGAAGGTGGAGATGTACAAAGCACAACTAGTGACAAAAATGTACAGTTAGACATATAACATTGAGTACGATGAAACCTTTGCTCCAGTAGCAAAGATGAGCACAGTAAATGGTGGATGAAGACTACATCAACTGGATGTGAAGAATGCTTTTCTTCACGGAGAGCTACTGAAGGAGGTATATGTGGAGATACCACCAGGATTCAGTACATCCCATACAACGGGTAAAATGTGTAGGCTCAAGAAGTCATTATATGGCTTGAATTAGTCTTCTCGAGCTTTGTGTGATAAGTTTAGAATGACGATGATTGGCATGAGATATCGACATATCAATGTAGACCACACGATATTCTTTCGACAACATGAATGTCACACTTCCATACTTGCTGTGTGTGTGGATGACATAAGTATCACTGATGTTAATGAGACAGAAATTGCTCAATTGAAGGAAAGATTGGGATGCAATTTGACATAAAGTATTTAAGACAAGCTAAGATACTTTCTTGGGATTGAAGTGACCCATGGACTTGAGGGGATAGTCCTATTCCGAATAAAGTATGTACTGGATCTTCTCATGGAATTAAATATGCGGGGGTGCAAACCTGTAGCCTCTCCAATTGATCAGAAGGTCAAGCTCAATTCAGAGGCAAGTGAATCAGTTGATCATGACAGGTACTAGCTTTTGGTGGGCCGCTTGATCTATTTGTGCCACACTCAACCCGATATTTCTTTTTGCAGGAAGTATCGTAAGCCGCTGCATGCATGATTCATGGAAGGGCCATATGGATGCGGTGTATCAGATTCTGAGGTATCTGAAAAGTGCACCAGGAGAAGGGTTGAGATTCAAGAAGAAAGGGCATGTAGATATTAAGGGTTTTTGTGATTCTTACTGTGCAAGTTGTGTTGATGACACATGATCCATATTAGGATACTGCATGTTTGTAGTTGGCAATTTGGTCTCGTGAAAGAGCAAATAAACAGTCAGTTGTAGCAAGATTAACAACAGAGACGGACTACAAGGCCATAGCATTAGGAGTTGCTAAGATGATATGGATGAAAGCCTTGTTGGTTGAACTCAAAATGGATCAGGGAACTCAAATGAAGTTGTGGTGTGAAAACAAGTCGGCAATCAACATTGCTAATAGCCCGGTGCAACACGATAGATCTAAACATGTGGAGATTGATAGATTCTTCATTAAGAAAATGTTGAATAATAGATTGTTGGAGCAAAGTCATGTAGCTACTGGAGAGCAGGTGACTGACTGCTTACTAAAAGACTTAGCTCAGTGAGTTAACTAGATTATGTGACAAGATGAGCTTAGTGAATAGCTTTCGCCCACATTGAGGGGGAGTGTTGAGCTTGGCATCTAATGTAGGATTCTATTTGTAAATAGAAAAAGTTTAGGGTTTATTTATAAATTTTGTATGACTCTATACAAGTTAAAAATGTTAATGGAAAAAAAAGATGATTATCTTGCAAAATCATTTCAAGTCATGTCAATACCTCTATCTATTCTATCATATTGGGAAGATAGGTTGAGCTTTCTTGGTTACACGTGACCAAGTTATAAGTCCAGTTTTTGATATCTTCTCCACCATATCGAGAATATTTTCTGGCTTGCTTGAGTTAATGTGATCAAGCTATAAGTCCCATTCCTTTTATATCTTATTTTTCTCCTTTACCATATTGAGGAGACTGTATTGTCATTTTTCTACCATTTGGTAATCCTCACACTTTATTGAGGTCAACTTTCTCTTTCCAATCTCTCCTTACACCATATCGAGGAGAGCTGTCATCCATTGATTCTCCTCACATTACATTGAGGAGAGTTATATTTTTTGTTTTATCTCACCCTATATTGAAAGGAATCAACTCTTGGTCCTCCTCACCCTTGAGGAGAACCTGTTTCCGGACTTCTCCTCACACTATATTGAGAAGGGTTTGTCATTTTTCCATTCTTCTCACATCATATTGATAAATTCAAATAAATCAGTAAATTAACCCAATGATAAATTCAAATTTTTCCCTGAAGCAGGAGATTAATGTATTAATGTATTTTGTATTCTTACAAAGAAAATTAAACTTACCCTTGTAAAACATTTAACAAGAATATATTGTTCCAAGATTGTATCTATTGAGGATGCGAGGTTGCTGTTGGCAGCAGGTGGCTTGGCATGGCACGAAGTGGTGGCGTGGACCTGCATGTGTGAGTGGAAGATGGGTGGTTTGTTGCTCGCATAAGGTGTCCTAGGAGGAGCAGGGAGCACCTTTGGGTGGCATGAATGACGTGGAGAAATAGAGGCCCACTGCTGTTTTGCGAACAGGTCCAGAAAAGTCCAACACGAAGATGGTGGTTGGGCATGAAGGGAGATGGAGGTGAGCGGATTAGGGCGTGATGTCCAATGTATCGAATATCGATACGTGCATAGGTAGAAGTTTTGCTATGCTTGACCAGTGTGGCTTGAAGATGGAAAAACCCCAATTTTGGCATGAATCCTCAGGGAATCAGAGGGAAGGGGTCTGCTGTAGTTTTGGCCCTTTTCTTGGTCCAATCTTTAGGAGATTGGGAGAGGTGAAAATTATCTGTGAAGAGAACTTGACTGCTCATATTTTCATTAATGCTTGAAATTAGTAGGAAAAATATATATTTTTTAAAATCACACACACAAACACACACATATTGATGAGCATTTAACTTACTAATTAAACATATATAAAATTTGTACAAATTTAATCATGACAAATAGATAAAAATATATATAATTATCATTATAATTTCAAGTTAAAGATTATTGAACCCATCAACATTCATTAAATGGCGTTCGAGTTACACACAAAATGGCCTATTCAATCTGTCTCGTCGATCCAAACATGAGTGGATGATCCTTTTCGTGAAACGATACTTTGACTGAAAAATTTTTAGTAGATGAAATTTTTATGCATGAAAAGCTTGCTCACACAAGTTTCTTGTAAAACCTTAACAATCTAATATTACATTTGTTGCATGGGTAATTATTTAGGATGATGAAGTGATGTAACTCTTGAAAGTCAAATTTGAGATTGAGAGACGGTGCAAAGCGAGTTGAAAAGCTACACAATGATGTGTGATTTAAAGCTTGACCTCATGACTGACTAGAATCTAGTCGGGGAAAGCAGAGGCAACTTCCATTCATATATATCATAAAAATTGTTCTCAACAATTTGTTCTTATTTTGCATGCTTTACCATGTTTTTTCACGTTGAAGGATTGGAGTTTCTATTTGTTTTTCTTTGATTTGTTGAGACTCCTTTCATGAATAGGTCAAGCAAGCTTATTATCACATTATTACAAATGTCATGTGAGGCTAATTTATCATTTTTGAATGTCACTATAAATAGTTTATGGTATTGTGGAATAATGGTCCAACAATTTGCTACCTGTATTTTGGCACATTATCAAAGTGATCAACACATTTTTTGGATGAATTGTTTGTGAAACGTGGAGTACTTCCTGATTGTTGTCAGATGATGTTTTTTTAGGAATTTCATAGTTTTTCTTCGTTAGTTCAATTTTAAAAATTTTGAAACCAAATAGAATAGCTAAAAAATTATCTCAGAAAATATATTCAACTTTTTTCCCTACGTTTGTTTAGTTCAAGAGGTAGATTAAATATTATACTAAATTGTGCTTCTTTATCGTTATCCATGTCACTAAATAAGATAAATTTATTTAAGGGTTGTCAAATCGGGTAATTTGGATGGCATGTTTTTGAAATAGAAAGTTCACGGTGTTTTATTTAACCTAGAGCTGATTGTGCAAGTTAAAAGCTGGGAGACTATTTTTCTTTTTGTTTGTTTGTAAACTTAAAATCTGATATCCGTTGATCATATTTAAGAATATACTGAATCACATTGATTTGGTATTGCTAGACAAGCACGAGCAACTAAATTATAATTGTTTTGTCATGCAACCAAGTATTTGGGCATATGTGTCTCATGAGACACATCTACATTTGTGACGCGGCTCTTGGGGGGCTGACTAGGCATGGATCCAACCCAGCTGGGTGGTTTGGCCCCTTGGAGCGGTGCCTGCCCACCGCCCCATCCTTCCACTTATTCTTCTTTCCGTTCTCCTATCTTCCTCTTGCCTTTTCCTCCATTTTTTCTCTTCCTTTCTAGGCCTTTCCTAATTCCAAAACCTTCCTAAAATAATGAGCTCTGATTTTATTTCCTCTCATAGATTAAAAACCGTTCTTAAGAGCCTAAAATTTGATTTGATTCTTCTACTTAAATTTAAAATCTAATTTTATGCTCTTTCTTAATTAGGTCAAATCTCTTTTATAAATAGGAGTTGTGCTGGAGTTATGGAATTGATTGTTTAGATGTGATTTCAGCTCTAGCTCATTGTTTTTACCCTTGAGGGCTGTATACGATGACGAGGAACGTGCTCCGACTGTAACCTCGTTCGAGATGGTGATTATCTTCTATCTTTCCGACCATTTTTCGTTCTCAAGCAGCCCGCTGTCGCTCTAGTCATTCTAGCTATTCAGCGACAACTTCCCTGCCTTCTTTTGTCTTCTAAATTGCCGCAGGATCCTCCACTTTCTTCCTGCAGGGTGCTGCATCCCTACTGCTCTTCTAGACAACCACTAGACCTCCTATAGCTTCACTGTAGAACTGTGGTAACTCCTCCCTATGCCTCTCCAGACCATCAATCTCCGCTCCCTGCAGCCTCCCTTCAGCCGCAACTCTTTGCTGGTCCTCCCAGCTAGCCCCCCAGCCCACTGCAGCTCACCTGCAGACAGCCATAGCTCCATGCAGCCCCTCACAAGACCGTAGTCCCCTGTTGTCCTCTCAGAATCGCCGACCACTCTCTTGCAGCTTCCCTGCAGTCGTCACGGCTCTAGTCGCTCCTCTAGCCTTCCCCAACGCCTCCAATTGCTGTCATCAGTCTTTCCGGCTGTTGTTTGACGCCTAAACTATCATCAACATGTTGTTCTACGTCTTCCACAATAGCCTCATCTCTTCGACCGTCACCGTAGCCACCTATCCCTCCTCCCACGATGCTCCCGCTTCTTCCAGCTGTGATTCGTCCCCTCGACAAGCGCTTACTTACTCTCACTCAACATCGCTCTGGTCTTCACTGCAACCACCACTTCGGCACCATCTCTCCGTCCTACCTCCCCGTTGAGTTTGTTGTGTTTTATATGTTGAATCTTTATTATCATGTCTTGTTTTATGTTTTGTTTGCCATCTTTCCTTTCTTTTGACTCACTGTTGTAACCGTCTTTTAAGTTATTAATAAATTCATGTCTTGCTTCGTGGTTTGGGTTAACTCCGGTATCATTTGGTATCAGAGCTAGCCCAACCCTCGTCTTATCCTTGGGTTCTTTAGCATCCACCGACGCCCCCTTCCCCGCCCTCCCCAGACCCTATGCTAAGAGTGGGGGAAAAGGAGAATTCACACCCGAATTCGATCGGTTTCAAATAAGGTGCGACTTGGTCAAACAAGAGGAGCATACCATCGCCCGCTGCTTCAGAGGCCAGAAGCCCATCATTAGCAATGTAGTTCAACTATAACCCTATTTTTCGCTAAGTGACATCCAAACTTTAGTCCTGAAAGTTGAAAGACAACAAAAGTAGGTCAGATCACAGTCTTCCTTCCGACAATAGTCCTCTTACATGCCAACCCCAGCAACTACACCAACCAAAAAGGCACGTGAGGAATGGGAAAACCATCATCCGGGAATACAAAAACTGATCCACGTAGCAAGAAACCCGAAAAATGTAGCTCTTTAGGGCCAATGCTAGCCAAAAAGTGTTTTAGATGCCATGGTTTCGCCCACATCATCTCCAACTATTCCACAAGCCGAATTTACGACCAAGGTGTCATGGAGGAAAGCGAGGATAAGGAACTAGNACTATTCCACAAGCCGAATTTACGACCAAGGTGTCATGGAGGAAAGCGAGGATAAGGAACTAGAAGAAGATACTAATGAAGCACTTCAGCTCCCAGAGAATAATTGTGAGTTACTAGTCATATGGCGAGTCTAACAATCTAAACCAAGACGGGATCAGTTATGGCTAAGACACAACATCTTCCGCACAAAGTGTACAGTTAAAGGTAAAGCTTGCAGCTTGATGATCGACAGTAGCAGTTGTGAAAATGTTGTATCAACTCTAACAGTGACAAAACTAGAATTACCCACGCAAAAACATCCCCAACCCTATTCCCTCAACTTGCTGAAAATAGGGAATGAAATCCTTGTGGATCAACAATGGTTGAGTTCTCGACAGGCAATCAATTAAAGGAACAAGGATGGTGTGACGTCATTCTCATGGATGCATGCCATATTTTACTGGGACGACATTGACAATACATCCACAAAGCTTAACATGATGGATTTAAAAATACACACTCATTCAAGAAAGATGGCAAACACATCATCCTACTACCAAGTAAAGATACACAAGAAATCAACGACACTGAGGAGACAGACGTTCCGAGGGTCATATTCATGCAGTCAGTTCAAGATGCACCGATAAAACTAACCCTAGTTCTACTGGAACGATCCAAGGAGAAAACTCCATACCTGAACACCTACAACCGCTTCTATAAGACTTCCAGGATGTTCTGACCGACAGTTTACCAGAGGGACTACCACAACTGTGGGACATCCAACACGCTATAGACCTTATACGGGATCTGTCCTACCAAACCGACCTGCATACAAGTTAAGGCTAACAAAATACGAGGAACTACATTGACAAATGCAAGACCTCGTCACCAGAGGGTTAGTTAAAGAAAGTACAAGTCAGTGCGTCGCGCCTTTCCTAATGCACCCAAAAAAATGGAACATGAAGGATGTGGATCAACAACAGAGCCATCAACAAAATCTCAATCAAATATCGATCCCGATACCTTGACTAGATGATCTCCTGGACCAGTTACACTGAGCCACTCTGTTCTCAAAGATTGA